>PYAF01002309.1:101243-117077 GCA_007407185.1 Glycine tomentella
GAGTTAAAGGATTAAAGCCATAAACAACTTCAAAAGGAGACATAGAAGTAGTACTATTAACTACTCTATTATAAGCAAATTCTATGTGAGGTAGACATTCCTCCCAAGATTTCAAATTACTTTTGATGTAGCATCTAAGAAGTTGACCCAAGGTCCTATTTACCACTTCGGTTTGACCATCCGTTTGTGGGTGACAAGTCGATGAAAATAAAAGTTTAGTACCAAGCTTACCCCACAATGTTTTCCAAAAATGACTAAGGAACTTGGTGTCTCTATCACTCACAATACTTATTGGTAATCCACGTAGTCTCACTACCTCTTTGAAGAAAAGATTAGCCACTTCACAAGCATCATCACTTTTATGGCAAGGTATGAAGTGTGCCATCTTTGAAAACCTATCAACCACAACAAAAATAGAATTCTTTCCTCTCTTGGATCTTGGAAGACCAAGGACAAAGTCCAAAGAGATATCAATCCAAGGAGAATAAAGAATAGGTAAAGGTGTAAACAAACCATGAGGCATGAGTTTAGATTTAGCTTTATGACAAACAATGTATTGAGAAATGAATCTATGCACATCATGCTTCATTTTTGGCCAAAAGAAATGTTCATGTAACATAGCCAAAGTTTTATCCACCCCAAAGTGACCCATTAAATTATTTTCATGAGCTTCCCTTATGAAAAGTTCTCTTAAAGAACTTTTAGGAACACATAGTTTCTTGTCTTTGAACAAAAAACCATCATGTCTAAAATATCCTTGATGAGCTCTTTTGCACACATAGCAAAGATACTAGAGAAGTCATTATCACTTACATACAACTCCTTTATGTGATTAAAGCCAAGCAATTTAGTCTCAAGCATAGAAATCAAGCAATGCCTTCTTGAAAGGGAATCCGCCACTACATTCAACTTTCCTTGCTTGTGTTTAATTACATAAGGAAATTGTTCAATGAACTTAACCCACTTAGCATGTCTCTTGTTGAGTTTACCTTGGCTTTTCAAATATTTAAGGGATTCATGATCACTATGTATCACAAATTCCTTAGGTAAAAGATAATGTTGCCAATTTTGCAAAACTCTCACAAGTGCGTACAATTCTTTATCATAAGTGGAATAGTTCAAACATGCACCCTTTAATTTCTCACTAAAATAAGCAATGGGATGCTTATCTTGAATTAACCCCCCCCCCCCCAATACCTACATTAGATGCATCACTTTCTAATTCAAAGGAAGCATTAAAATTAGGCAATGCAAGAGTAGGTGCATTAGATAACTTATCCTTCAATGTTTGGAAAGCAATCTCATGCTCTTGCTCCCAAGAAAAGTTCATGGTCTTTTTCATTAAATCATTCAAAGGAGAAGCAATAGTACTAAAATCTTTCACAAATCTCCTATAAAAACTAGCTAAACCATGGAAACTTCTCATATCTTTCACATTCTTTGGAGTTGGCCACTCCATGATAGCTTTCACTTTCTCTTGATCCACTTGGACTCCTTGAGCACCTACTACAAAACCTAGAAACACAACTTGTGAAGTGCAAAAAGAACATTTTTCAATAGCTCCAAACAAAGTTTCCTTCCTTAGAACCTCTAAAACATCCTTGACATGCATCAAATGATCATCCAAATTAGCACTATAAACAAGAATGTCATTAAAATATACTACCACAAATTTACCTATGAAATGTATAAGAACATGATTCATAAGTCTCATAAAAGTACTAGGTGCATTAGTTAAACCAAAAGGCATAACTAACCATTCATAAAGTCCAAATTTTGTTTTGAAAGCCATTTTCTATTCATCCCCTTCCCTCATCCTTATTTGATGATAACCACTCTTAAGATCAATATTAGAGAAAATAGTAGCACCATGTAATTCATCTAAAAGATCATTAAGTCTAGGGATAGAATGTCTATACCTTATGGTGATGTTATTGATTGCCCTACAATCCGTACACAACATCCAAGTCCCCTCCTTCTTAGGCACAAGAATGATTGGCATAGCACAAGGGCTCATGCTCTCACGAATCCATCCCTTCTCAAGTAACTTCTCCACTTGACTTTGAATCTCCTTTGCTTCCATTGGTGAAGTCTTGTAGGCTGGCCTATTAGGAAGTGAACAACCCGGAATCAAATTTATTTGATGCTCTATACCTCTTAAAGGAGGTAAGCCATTTGGAATTTCCTTTGGAAAAACATCTTGATACTCTTCCAAAAGAGATTGCATAGCTTTGGGCAACCTTTCACCTTGCTTTTCAACATGTAAACAAAGAGAGTTAGGAAGCATATAATAAAGAGGTTGTTGAGCCAATAACACTCTCTTCACTTGCTTTTCACTCAAGAAGAAACTCTATTTTATCTCATGAAATTTTTGTTACTATTTTCTTTTTCCTTTCTTTTTTCCTCACTAGATTTTCCTTTTTGTACAACACTCTTTTTTTTCTTTTCAAGTGCAATAATTTTTTTCAACTCCTTTATTCTCTTTTCTTTCATCTTTATTTGATCCTCACACACTTGTCTAGGAGTCAATGGCCTTAAAATAATTTTCTTGCCTTTATGCTCAAACTCAAAAGTATTTTCCTTGCCATCATGTACAACTTTCCTATCATATTGCCAAGGCCTACCAAGAAGAATATGTCCAGCCTCCATAGGAACAATATCACAAAGAACATTATCATGATAAGCATTAATAGAAAAAGGAATGAGCACTTGAGAGTTTACCACCACTTCTCCACTTTCACTAAGCCATTGTAGCTTGTATGGCTTTGGATGTTTTGTGGTTGGCAATTGTAATTGTAATTTCTCCACAATTCTTGTGCTAGCTACATTAGTACAACTCCCACCATCAATGATGAGTGAACATACTTTGTCTCTAACCAAGCATCTTGTGTGAAAAATATTTTCTCTTTGATTCTCCTCTTTATCTAGGAGAAAATTACTCAACATTCTTCTAACCATCAAAATATCTCCCTCTTCCACCTCCACAAGTGTAAGTGCCTTTTCTTTTTCACTTAAAGAACTAGATGCATAACTTGAAGATTCACTTGTAACCTTCCCATCTTCTAGCAAAATCATAGTTCTTTTATTAGGACATTGAGAAGCAATATGTCCTCTTCCTAGACACTTGAAGCATTTGATGCTTCCTGTTTTTGTTGGAGTTAATTGTTCAATCTTTTTAATTGTCTTTTCTACCTTCTTTTCTCTTCTTTTAACTTGAGAACTCTCCCTTTTTGGTTTGTCTTTCCAACTAGAAGTTGCAGCCACACTAGTCTTAGAATAGGAATTTTTCATCCTTTTCATTTGTTGTTCCACCCTTTGAGCTTTATGCACTAGGTCCTCAATTGTCTCATAAGAATATATCTCCACAACATCTTGAATTTCTCTATTCAAACCATGAATAAAACTAGCCATAGTTGCTTCTTTATGCTCCATGTAACACCCCAAAATTTCCATAACTATAGTTCAATAGATATTTATGAAAGTCTTAAGCTAGGGAAGATTTGATTATGTGGGTAAAATATCAATTAGAGACATTACGAAAATGTTTGGGGAAAAATGACCATATTGTCGTTACCCTAAATTAGAAATGACAAAAATGCCCTTGAGGGTAAAAGGACGATAATGCCCTTGGATATTTTTAAGAATTACAAAAGTACCCCTAGATATTTTGAAAGATATTTTAGAATGGAAACTTACATAAATGCCCTTGGATATTTTGGAAATGACAAGAATACCCTTAGATATTTTGAATAGATATTTCTATGATGGAAATGACAATTATGCCCATAGGATGAAGGATGAATTTACCATAATACTCTTCAGTCTCGAAATAATCAGATATTCTTAGGGATTCTGTGAGAACCTGATGAAATTACAAGAATACTCTTAGATAGCAGATTATTAAGATATTTTGGGACAAGGCACCTTAGAATAAAATTTCTATGGAATTTACAAAGTGACAACTTTGAAGTTTTAAAGAAAAATTGCATTCTTTCCCCTAAGCCTGCAAGTCCACGTGAATAAATGGAGTGGAAGAGGCAAGAACTTTCAAGATAAGCCACTTGTAAAGGGATCCATGGGATGGAAACAAGTTTCAAGACACTTGTATGGTGTAGGATTAGCTTAAGAAGATTTTTTGAAGCAAATCTTCTCTTGTCTCCTTTGGTAGAACACGTGGGGAGCTCTAGACATTATTTCAACAATCCCAACGGTCAAAAGTTAGATATGTGGGATAGTAGTGTACCTTTAAAATTTTAAAGAGATCCAACGGTTAAAAATCCAGAATTAGAATTTTACTAAAATGGGTTTTGGATAAATTCAAGAATGAAAGGAAAACATAAAAATCTTCCTTGGCAAGCTATTCCACGAAAATACAAGAAGGAAGTGAAGATTTTCCCCTAAAAGCTTAGCCATTCCATGTACAATACAAGAAGGAAGTAGAATGCTTGAGAACTTTCAAGAAATAGGACACTTGTATAGTGAAAATTCAATAGTCATTAAGATTAAACCACTTGGAAAGCAAGGTCATAATGACCTAGGAGATTTTTGTAGCAAATTCAACACTATATAAAGGAGTGAGTGGACCCAAAAAACTCAAGCTTTTCCAAGGAAGTGTACATGTAACACTTCTCATATTCCTTTCATCTTTTCATTTTCCAAGTTCTACATCTTTTCACCCTTCCGCTTTCAAAGAATAAAAGTATAACACAAACCCTAGCATCTTGAAGTTCACGTGGGATCTAGGGGCTGTTAGGAAGAAGTTATCAAGCCTTTAAGAGGAGAAACAAGGTATGAATAGGGAGGTTTATGTTAAATATAGTTTAATATTTCTTTACTTAAAGTATTTCATCTATTTATTTGAAATAAATTTTGCCCACCATGTGTTTGATAAAATGTTCCAAAGAGATCAAGATGGTTTAAGTGTTGTTTGTGTGAATAAATATTTGGGATTCTTGTGTTGTTGAGTGTGTTATGAATATTTATAAATTCCATGAGTTCTTATGAAGCTTTATGATTAAAGATAGTTTAAGATTGTTTGTTTAAATAAGTGCTTGAGTTTGATGTTTTATGACTTGTCTTTGAGAAATTTATGGAGTTGAACTATGGTTGTATGCTTAAGTGTCTTTATAAAGTTTTATGTGATTATTGGAAGAAGTTTTATATGTTGTTGAACTTTGTGTTAGTTCCATGTTGAAAATTTAACCATATAAGATATAAAGTGAAGAGTAATATTGAAGAGTAAATATGAGATAAAAAGAGAATCATTCATGCATGTTTCATATGCATATGCCCTACGGGGGTTAAGCCGTGTTTCCCTGCGGGGGTTAAACTGTGTTACCTCAAGATGAGGTATGTCAGATAGCTAGAATTGAGACGAGCATTTAGACAAAAGGTGTCTAAGCTAGGGGGTAGTAACAGTGGGGAGATCACCTACCCATGATGATCACATGTAGTGTGGGTGTGAGTCCTTTTGCAACACTGACCTACCCTGACTGTTTGATCCAATTCAAAGAGAAAGAGAGTTGAGCTATCTTGACTATGGCCATGTGATGAGAATTTGAGAAAATCATGCATTATGTAAACAAAGATTCATGCATCTTCCATGCATCTTAATGATATTATGACTATTTATGTATATATTTTGTTATTTAAACTATGTTTATTATAAATTTACCTTATCTTTTGTGTCTGTGGTTGACACCTGCGATGACCTCAATTTATTTGAGCGAGCAGAGGAACAGTAAAGCGTGAGCAGTGGATGGTTGTGAAGAATATATGATGAAGATATTTTGATAGCTTGTATTTTGTTACCTATGACGTGTAATTTGTACTAGACTTTGGACCAGTCTGTTGGCCTGTATTTGGGACTGTATGATGCACTATATTTTGGACTGTATTATGTTAAATTGTATGATTGGATGGTATATTATTATTTGAACTCAAAAACGTTTGATGATAAAGAACTCGTTTATGATAATTAATTTTTGTAAAAATTAATTTAGGAAAAGAAGAAAAAAAATTTCGTAAAAGGTAATAAGCTAAGAAAAATTGAGTCGTTACACTCCACAATTCCAGCTCTAATCATCATCAACTCCATTTCCTTGTAATACTCATCAACACTCTTGGAACTTTGGAAATGTCTTTGAAGAAGATTGTGAACATCTCTTGAATAATAAGCTGGAACAAATCTACCTCTCAAACTTGCTTTCAAATCTTCCCAAGAATTTACTCTTTGCCTTCTTCCCTCAACTATATCTCTTTGAATGTGGTTCCACCACTCCAAAGTATAACCACCAAATTCTATAGTTGCAAGACTAACTTTCTTGTCTTCCTCAAAATGTTGACATGAGAAAATTTGTTCAACCTTCATTTTCCACTCAAAGTATTCATTAGGATCATTAGTGCCAAGGAATTTTGGAATTATTTTTACTCCACCCAATCCTCCATTCCTCTCATATATCTCTTCACTCCTCATCCTCCTATCCTTATCTTCTCTATGTTCTCTCATCATCCTCCTATCTTCCTCTTCTCTCCTCACTCTTATAGGATAGTGTCTCCTATGATTTTTCTATTCTATCATGTTGTCTCCTTTCCTCCCTCTCACTCCTCTCATCATAGTAATTTCCTCCATAAGAAGAAGCATAATCACTCCCCCTTCTACTACCATAAGCCAATCCATCCACACTACTCATGGAACTACTCTTTCTTGTTTTCTCTTTTTGCAACTCTTCAAATTTTGCATCCATTCTAGTTTGCAATTTCTCCATTTGCTTAGTCATGGCTCTCATCAACCTAGAAGTTTTAGGTGACAAAGCATCTCCTCCACTTGAACTCATCCTTCAAAGAAATTGTTAGCAAAATACAAGTATATATAAGAAATTCCTCACCACTTTCTAAGTGTTTACTCTCACTCTCGTGTTTGCACACTTTCAAGGCTTTTCCTATAATATTCTCTCTTGCCTTTTTCCACTCCTATTCTCTCTTTAGTTCTTAGACAAAAGCTTCAAATCAAATCAAGCCTCTTTGCTATAGTGAAATATGAAATGATTCTACACAAGGCTTAAGAGTCCCAAGAATAGAAAACTTCTAAGACAAAAATTTTGGAAATTTAAAGAGACAAGCAACAAAGCACAATTTAGAAAGGACTACTCAAATTAGAATTTATGAGACAACTCAAGGAATGCTAAAGCTGTAATAAACTTCACAATAAAGATATGCCAATGGATTCAATTGCTAAAACACAATTTCATCAATTTTGAATGTCATACACTTTCACGTGATTTTGTTGTTCAAAGCAATTTTGAAAACTTATAATTTTGTAGCTTGTTTCTAATTTTTTGTTTTCCAGCTACTCTTCACTATTTCTTTTGCTTTCTAATAACACTTGATGCAATTTTTCTTTTTTTTTTGTTTCTAACATTTGCTTCAGATCAAGCACGAAATTGAAATCAAAACAAAGTATTACACAACACAACAACAACACTAACACAAATTGACAAGAATCAAAGCTAGAAATTAGGGAAACTATGATGAACACATGAAGAACATGAGAAACATGAAGAACATGAATTCACAAGGAAACTTGAAGAAAACCTAGGGTCTTTGTAACACAACACTTAACAAAACTACAGCACTAAGAATCACAAGAAAACATCAAGAAACAAGGAATTACTAAGGATTTTTGCTTTTGACTCTAATGCAGAATTTTACCTTTAAAGAATCCCAAAACTGAAATTGGAGAAGAATTCCACAAGGTTTAAGCTTTGATACCAAATGATGAACTCCTGAACTGAATCAAGTCTTGTTTGCCCCGATCTTCCTTGCAATGGAATCAATTCTTCAATTGAAAGAAAAACAGAGTGTGAATGCTCTGTTTTATGATAGCTTTTTAGGTTTTTGTATTTTAGGAATTGGAACAATGGATGAAGAATAGAAGTGGAATTGGATTGACACCATGGAATAGGAATTCCAATAAGTCTTGCAAGAATCACCACAATAGCTCATAAGCTATTGATAAGAAACAAGAAGTTCTTCACTAAGAACAAGGGAGAATAACTCTCAACCTCTCACACACAAAGTGCAATCTAATTTCATTCAATCAAAAGTTCCTACAATCTGTTGTGATGTGGTATATAGATCACGAATCTACAAGCTAAATGAAATGTAAATGTGTCCTAAATGAAACCCAAACGTAGCTTCCAAGACAGGCTTCGAAAAACAACTTTTAAATCTAAAAATAGCGCTTCTGCAGAAAGAAGGACTTTAATCGATTATTTCGTAATGGTAGTCAATTATTTTGAATCAAATAATCGATTACTAGATCTTGGTAATCGATTATTTGTTCATATCAGGCCTGGAAGCTGATTCATGAACAAAGTAATCGATTATTTCACCAAATAATCGATTATCACAGGGACTCCCACTTCCATGTAATCAATTATAAAACGAAATAATCGATTATCACAGGAACTTTCACTTCTATGTAATCGATTACAAGACGGAATAATCGATTACAACAGAGTTATTTACAGATCTAACATTCATACAAGTGT
Organism: Glycine tomentella; assembly: GCA_007407185.1. Lineage (NCBI taxonomy): Eukaryota > Viridiplantae > Streptophyta > Magnoliopsida > Fabales > Fabaceae > Glycine > Glycine tomentella. The sequence goes on from PYAF01002309.1 coordinate 109,796, forward strand.
ATATTATCGATTACAGGCTACTTGTAATCGATTACAACAGATAAGCTCAACATTTTGTAGTCTTCTTCATGGTTCTCCAAGAGATATAAGCTGGATTGTATATGATCTTGGAGTGTTTGACCCCTAGCCCTTGTCGTTGGTCCTTTAATCACCAAAGGAAGTCCCTCCATGTGTAATTCCAAGTCTTCCTTCACTTGCCTTGGTTTTAGGATTGTATCATCTTTGGAAGCTAGAATTCCCTGTAATTGATCCCTTCAATCATCTAACTTGGGAAACACATCCAGATGAGGATGTAGATGTTATAGGATGGTACCAAGGAAGAAAACATGTGTTCAAAGTGTTTCCTATTTGTTAGACTATTCATCCTAACCCTAATAGCCTAATCTTTGAGCCTAGACTTATAAAAATGAAGGTTTATCCTCTTGGAGCTACCATCTAGACTAACAGAGAAGTAGAACTTGAAGATATGTCATTTTCAATTCCTTTGGATCTTCAACAGTTGATGATTCTCATCTTAGCTCTCAATGTTGTCCATCCCTAGGATCACACCTAGTGTGACCTTTCAGGAAGAGGGCATTGCTTTGGAAATGCTTGATGAGAGTGCTAGCTTTCAAGACTAGGAGAAGTCAGACTATGGTCCTGAACTTAGAATGAATTTGTCCATCTATAGAGAAGAGATCAAATCAAGACAAGTGTAACACCCTGAAATTTAGATAACAGAAAATGGATATTTGATGTGTTTCTTGTATTATTTAATTAATTTATTAATTTGAAGTAGTTGAATGGTTGTGTGAATTATCCTTGTGCAACTGCTTGGTGTGGATGTTAGGTTATGTGGAGTTTGATTGATCTGCATTGTAATTGTGTGATTATAAGTTCAACCCAAAACTTGTTTTATTAAAATCACGATCCCGGATTTGTTAACAGTTGGATAACCTTCAAATTGGAAAGCTAGGCTCTCAATCCATGTTTAACATCTAAAGCGTGAGATAACACCTTTTCACATAAGTAATGAAACATGTTAAAACTGGGTTAGCGCGCCCAGGTGAGCAAAATTTTTCCTGGGCGAGTATTTTCCACTTCAAAAACGAGCAACAACGAGAAACCACACATCTTCACCCTTCTTCTTCCCCAAAACTGTAACACCCCGGACGTGTTAACATTAATAATATCATAAGCGCGCTATCAGCGTTAACTAAACGCGGTGCGGAAGTGATAGAATCATTTTCTTGATTACATTATGCATGGAATTTAAAACACAACACAAAGCATCATAAACAAGCCCCTGTGGATCCAGTTAACCAAACACAAACAGAGGCAGATACATAAAACATAAAATAAAGATAGTCAGGAGGAAGCTCATAATTATACATCATCATCCTCTGTACATATACATGCTCAAAAACAAGGTCACATCGGGCCATACAACGAATATGTACAATACAAATGGGTGTACACTCACACCCTATCCCTAATCAGGGTACAAGACAAAGATCAAAAGAGAGAGACTCTTCTAGTCTTCATCTGCAGCCCATGACCACTCCAGCACCCTCAGCTAGGGCCTCCTGCCCTGAGGTAACTTCTCTCCTCTGGAAGTACCTGAAAAACCACAAACCCCACACAGGGTGAGACAAACGTCTCAGTAAGCTCAGGGTCCTGGGAGATCCTCCCTTACCCTGGTTTACCACCAAGCACAAACACTTATAACAAACATAACTGGGCCTAGGACATCATCCTGGCCGTCACACATTCCCCAGCTCTCTGGGTACTAACTGGATGCTCTCAGCATCAGAGGTCTCTCACCTCATACTGGCTCTCAAGCCATCTCAGATCAGTCTCACAGAGGTACCATAACATAGTGTCCATCCTAAGACACTTCTCATATCAGAGAGGCACCGCCTCATCACTAAACCAACATTGCTTGAGTCACCTACTCAGGACTTCACACTCACACATTGCCTGAGGAATCTCTCAACTCAGGACTTCCAGAATCCAGATATGGCTCATCTAAGAGGCCTTAGGCTCTCATCCCCTCGGGAAGCCCTCTCTTAGAGATACAACATATCTGTCTATTGTCTAGCCTCACCAGGACTTTCACAGCACATGCCTGAGAGAGATCATCTCACACAGGAGACACTCAATCTCTCAGGACTTTCCAGAATCCAATGCCTGAGAGGGATAATCTCACACCGGAGGCAATCAACCCTCGGGACTTCCAATCCTCTGCCTGTGAGAGACTATCCACACCGGGAGCTCTCAATCCCCCAGGACACTCATCAACTGCCTGAGAGAGACAATCTACACAGGGAGCTCTCAATCCCTCAAGATCTCTAATCACTTGTCTGAGAGAGACAATCCACACAGGGAGCTCTCAATCCCCTAGGGCTTTCACAACACTGTCCTGGGAAAACCCTCCAGGACCTAATCACATACACTGGCCTGGGAAAACCCTCCAAGACTTTCAACATCACTGCCTAAGGAGGAACATCCCTGTAGGGCAATCCACCCTTAGGACTTTAGTGGAGAGCAGTGGCACCTCCCATGGAATCTCAGCTATTCCAGGGAGTCCTCAAACTCTTCCTCTGGCTAGGGAACCTCATCTAGCCCGATACTAGTCCAATATCCCGTAGGTTCCAACAATGACCACCTCGTGGTCTTCATCTCAATCAAAGAACACTCTCACAGTGTTCATCCATCTTGAGACCCACGACCCCACACCTGAACCATAGGTGCCATAATACCCTCACACCGTCTCGGTGTCTATCCTAGGGTTCATCAACATGCATATTTCTGGAACGATCTGAATTCCACTCCAAGTACCCTTCCTCCAGCCTCACAGGCCTTAAACACACATAATCATCAAGATAGGCCACTCAGGCCTTTCATTCCACAGCATGCCCATAAACAAATACAAAACAAGCATGGCATGCATCAATCACCCACTTGGGTGGCAAATCAGAGAAAGGGACTAATCCCTAGAGCGATGAGCTTACCTGGCAAGTCGTGCCTGCACTTCCAGCCTCTGGAACGATGGTCTGCTCCTCTGACACCTCGTGTCAAGCCCTAACAAGGCAACCAATCGCACATCACAGACCATTCAGGCACAAGAACATAAACAAGCTCATCTAGCAGTCATCAACTGCTACTAAGAAAGGAACCTCGGTCCCTTCTATCAACCCAGGTCATCTGCCTAAGGTTTATCAGGATCATCCTCTACAAGCCTTTCTGTAGACCCTCAGTGGTCTATCTCACATCAATCATGGATTCAGAGCCCCTCTAGACTCAACCTAAGCCATTCACAATGAGTTTAGAGCTCAGACAAGCCAAAACCTCAGGGTTTCCACAGGGCTTGGACGGTCCATATCACAAGACACCGTCCCCATGGCCTCTCAGGCACCACAAGCCCATCGGTTTAGCTCTTGCATGTCTCAGATCAAGTGACTCAGTCCAAGTCACACATGCACAACCTAGAGCCAAAACCAACAGTCACCAAACCACAAGCTGAAAGCTAATCCTTCCTCCTCTCATCATTCTAAACACTTCTCTCAATTGGACCCAGAGCTAATTCTAGCTCTATCACAGATGGGTCACTATTCACCCAAAACCCCAAATTCACAAATCTATCGGAGAAACTCGAGTTTCTTACCTCAGAATCGATGAGGAAGGCCTCTGGGCAACTCTCCCTTGCCCTGGTGCAGCTGAATCACCGCCGTTCCTCACCCAAACTCGAGCTCCACAGCCTTCTTCTAAGAAGGGGCTTTTCTGGGGTTTCAAGGGAAATGGAGGAAGGATTCTCACTCCCACTAGTTTCTCAGATGATTTAAGGCTCAAGGGAGTGATAAGGGTGAAGAAACAAGGTCAAGGAAGCTTGGGAAAGCTCAACAATGGAGGTTGGGGCGTTGGGGAAGAAGGAGAGAGGATTTTCTCTCCCAAAAACGCGACCACTCTTTAAATATAGTCTGCGTGGGGCCATCAGCGTCACTCCCACGCTAACCGCGTGAACAAGCCACACCTGTGGCGCGATCCGTGCCACTATCCGCGCTATCCGCGCCACAACACCCAGTTGGCGCCCCCGGCGCCAACTCTGGCGCTCCTGGTGTGAACTTCCCGAGAGTCTAACGCCATCCGTGCCAGCCCTGGCGCTGACCGCGCCATACCCTGAACAGGGTTTTCTGCTGCTGGGTCCCGGCGCTATCAGCGCGAGACCTGGCGCCACCCGCGCCACAGGGAGGGTCCTTACAAAAACACTCACCCGTCCCATCACCCTCCTCTTCCACCAGCCACGACCACCGGTGATCGCCATGAGACGCTATGGCTTGCCGTTGGACTACCGAACAGAGAGGAACACTTTAATCGGAATGACATCCCCAGAACTCCACTCGAGGAGTCGATAGAGAACAAAGCTTTTGACCCTCCCTCAGCGGTTTCTTCGAGGTAACCATATTTTCTATGCCTCTCCTAGTTAGTTTGAGTCTCTCTTAGTATCTCTGGTGATTTGGGTATCGCTATTGGATGTTTTTACATTTCCTTTGAAAAACTTTTGAAAATGAGATGCTGTAAAAACTATCTTTTTATAATATTGATTTCATTTTCGTAACCTTCGTTGAACGCCAATCACATTGGCGTGATCGAAATTTGAAATGACGTATTTTTTAGGTGGATTCCTAAAACACCATTTTAGTTCCCTTTAAAACTGAATGGGTATTTGACCCTGATTGTTAATATTAATCTTGTCTTCAAAATCTATACTAAATTGTTTTCAATTTGGTATATAGAGCTTTACGTTTGAACCAAAGGACGTGAACCTGAGAGATCTTAACACAACGCTACAAAGAGCTAATATAAAGATATATATAGGTGAAGGGAGTTGATTATTTAGATACAGGGGGAGTTGGAAGTAGGAGTTGCAAGTTTATCAAAGCAAGGCTAAAGTATTTGGCTTGAAGTTTTAGCTTTTTACATGCCCAATTATTTTGATGGCATTTGTAATTTGTCTTAGTGGTTCAAGTACATTGCCTAGTGATCCTTGCATTGCATTTACATGCATTCATATGTAGTATATAGGATTAAATGCTTGCATTTGCAAAGAAAATCACATGGCTTATGATTTTGAAAAAATTAGATTTTGCATTGTGTTAATCGATTAACAGTCTTATGTAATCGATTACATATCTGTGTTAATTTCTGGAAAAGCCATGATGAACACTTTAATCGATTACCACTCTTCTGTAATCGATTACCAAGTGTTATTTCAACATATGTCTGACTGCTTTAATCTATTACAGGAAAATCGTAATCGATTACTAAGTGCATTTTACATATAATGAGTACCTGCTTTAATCAATTACAAGTAAGGCGTAATCGATTACAAATGCTTGTTTCTATCTGAGCTTATTTGATTTAATTGATTACCATTATCATGTAATTGATTACTACAACTTGTTTTCGTAAATCAGTTGTCTGTGTTAATCGATTAAGTTGTTCGTGAAAGTTTTCCAGAAAAGCTCAAGAACATATTAATTGATTATCTAATTGAATTAATCAATTTCATATGTTAAAATAATCGATTACCTTTACGGATTAATCGATTAATGTCTGTTAAATCCATTTTCTATTTAAAGGCTTTATGGGTCTGCACTTAGACATATCAGAACATTTTTTAGAACGAAATATACTTTGAGATTGAGTCTTACCAAAAGTTCTAAGTGCATTCAAAAGATCAAGAAACTGATTTTACTTAGAGAGACACATCTTGTGAGAAGATCAAAGAGTTATTGAATTTGAAAATGATGTGTTTGTGAGAAAAAGAGATTTCAAGAAAGATTAGTTTGTGCATTGACATTCATATAACCTGATTAATTGGTAACTTCATACATTCATTCAATCATCTGTTAAGGATCTTAGGTTGTGTATTCCTTGAACTCTTTCTTTTAGAATTTCTATTTTAGAATTCTGTGGTGTAAATCATTTTGGTTCTTTCAAGCTTTCTTAAGTAGGGTTCTCAAGGGGTAATGTTCTGAGTAGGGTTCTCAAGATCTTTGTGATTTGTATTTAATGATGTTTTAGAATAAAGTATCTTTATCTAGGGTTGATAAAGATAATCACTTGTATTGCTTGTAAAAGAATAATTTGATTTAGTGAAAACTCTAACCTAGTGTTGGTTGGAAGACACTAGACGTAGCCTCCAAGTTTGTGAGGTGAACCATTATAAATTGTTGTGTCTTGTGTTTCTTTCATTGCTTGTATTTGGAAATCAATATATAATTAACAAAGAAGCATTTCAGACATTACATGCATTCTAAGGTGAATCTAGATTGAAACAAAATTCTGATTTTGATAAGGGTGATTGAGTGATATGATCCAAGTTTTAATTCTGCAAATTGTTTTAAAGAAAAGTTTTTTTAAAAGACTGTTTTAACCAATTCACCCCCCTCTTGGTTATTTGAAGTGTGTTCATTGTATTTTCAGATTAAGCTTTTGATACCATAGTTGGGGTCAGGGAACCCAATTATGGGGATGTATGTTTGTCTCTATTGTGTGCTGGTTTTCAAGAAAAACTGTGTTTTAAACTAATGGGATGTGATATAATTGTTATTGATAAATGAAATTATGAATGATATTGTTGATGTAATGATTAGAATTTTTGGGAAAAATCTTAATCACAGAGGAGACTCTGCCCAAAATTTTATATTTTTTCTTTTATTTAATTTTATTAAATTTTAAATGGCATAAAAGTTTGTTTTGTATACCATAGTTCCCATCTTTAATTTACAATTATCCTAAAATATCAGTCGCGTGGTATTATGAATTGTTATTGTAAGAGATTTGTTTTGTTTGAAGACCTGGGGAATGCGAATTGTAACACCCCGGACGTCTCCGGCATGTTATCATCAATGATATACATAACACGCTATCGGTGTTAACTAAGCGCGGTGCGGAAGCGATAGAATCGTTTATCTTGATTACATTATGCACGGAATATAAAAACCACATAACAAAGAACATAAAACAAGCCATATGCTGATCCAGATAAAGCATAACAACTATATAGGCAGATGACATAACACAAACTCATATAATCAAGAGGAAACATACTTTATACAACAAAACCATCTGTAAATATACATACTCAAAACAAGACCACAGCTGGGTCATACATCAATATGTACAGGAAATGGGTATACACATACCCTACAACTACACAGAGATTCTAAGACCAGCTCCAACTCTTGAAGCTCTGCTCTGGTCTTCTACTGCAGCCTCCCATCCAGCCTATCTGGTC
>PYAF01002309.1:117177-133029 GCA_007407185.1 Glycine tomentella
CTGGAGTCCAGAGGAAGAAGAAGCCAGGCTTTTTGGGCCAAAACTCGTGAAATGGCCTTTAAATTCTGGTTCTGCCGACGTTCCCACGCTAGTCGCGCCGCATCTCACGCTACCCACTTGGGATGGCAGACAGAAAATGCCATTTCTAAGCCACTTCCCACGCTACTCGCGCCGTACTTCACGCTACCCACTTGGACATGCACGCTACCCACTTGGACATCCACGCTACCCACTTGGGATGGCAGACAGCATTGGTATATATATACATATGGCGCGGGTCGCGCCGCACTTCACGTGGGTCGCGCCGCAGGCCAGAAAAGCCTATTTCCACTCTTTCTCAAGCGTTTAAGCCTCCTTCCAAGGGATTCCAAGGCCTAATTATATTTCCTCCATCATAAGGTTAATCCTAAGATTAACACGTGCTTACTCATATGTTTAAAAATTCCAGATATTACACGAATCCCATGCATAAAATTATATTTATATATGTGGAGTGAAATTGCTTGTGATGATGGTGATATTGAAATGAGATGATGTTGATGATATTGAAATGAGATGATGTTCATGATGATGATATTAAAATGAGATGATGTTGATGTTGATGATGATATTGAGATGAGATGATATTGATGTTGATGATGACATTGACATATGAGATGATGTTGATGTTAATGATGTCATCGTGATGAATGTATGTTGTGTATGTACATAGGGGTGCAATGACCATGTTGGATATCCCTGGAGAGGGAAGGGGATAGGTTTAAGAATTTTAAGCATCCCTGGAGATGGAAGGCGATTGCTTAGAATTTTTAACTATCCAAAGTCATTGCATTGATGATGCTTATGTTTCATACTTCATAATTGCATGGAAATAGTATAAACTTTGTTAGTAAGTACCTGTGGTTTTTCATGAGGAAAAATCCGGGTATTAGGGGGCATGTCACTCGGTTTGAAACTTCCTTGAGACTCATGCTGATTAACATTGAGGGGAGTTTCCTGTGCATGACAGGGTGACCTCGACAATTACTGCCTAGTTTTCTTTAGTGAGAGTGTCATGTGGGCACACATAGGCTATTTCTTAACGAATGTTACAACATTGCATTTGAGAGTTGTGTCAGGTGCATGCATCATTCTAAGCATAATTGATTTGAGTTGTGGAAAAAGTTGATGACTAGTTTGTTGAGTGTATGTTGAACTGATTGATTACTGAGACTGATTGTGGTATTATTGTTTTTTTATTTCTAATCATGTCATATGGTGCTTGTTGATCTATACTTGTATAATAAACTCACCCATGCAATTTTCGTGTTGTTTGGTTGGTACCTGTTGTAATGTCGTGAATTCTTGTATTATTTACTTACTTTATTATTTGGATTAGTTGAAGTGTTGTGTGAATTATCATTGTTCAATTGCTTGGTGTGGATGTTAGGTTATGAGGAGTTTGATTGATCTGTATTGGAATTGTGTAATTTCGAGTTTGACCCAAAATCTGTTTTGGTAAAATCACAATCTCGGATTGGTTAATCGTTGAATCTCCTTCGAATTGGAAAGGTAGGCTCATAACCCATGTATGCAAAGTTTGACCGTTGGAATTTGCAAAATAACATTTGGATAATGAGATATTAGTTTTTCACAGAAGCAGTGAAAAGTTTAAAATCTGGGTCAGCTTGTCCAGGCGAGCAGAATTCGCTCGGGTGAGTAAAGTCGGCTACAAATACATGTACCAGTGTGAAATCACAAATTTTATGCTTTCTTCTTTCCCAAAACCTTCACCCAAGTTGTCATCCTCCTTCTCCACCACCCACAACCACCGGTGACCGCCACGAGCCATCTTTGTTTGTTGTCAAACCACCGAACAAAGAGGAACACTTTAATCGGAACAGAATCTTCAAAACTCAATTTGAAAATTTGGTAGAGAACGAAGGCTCCAATCCTTCTTTTGTGGTTTCTTCGAGGTAACCATGATTTCCATGTCTTCTCCTAGCTAGTTTGAACATTTCTTTGTATCTTTTGTGACTTGGGTACCTTTATTGGATGTTTTTACACTTCCTTTGAAAAACCTTTGATATTGAGACGTTGTAAAAGTTACATTGTTATAATATTGATGTCATTTTTGTGACCTTCGTTGAACCCTGCTCACTCAAAATTTGAAAATGACGTCTTTTTGATGTGGACTCCCAAAACACCATTTTAGCCTCTTTTAAATTTGAGTGGGTATTTGACCCCAAATGTTAATATTAACCTTGTCTTTGAAATCTATACTGTATTGTCTTCAATTTGGTATACAAAGCTCTACATTTGGGCCAAAGCACGTGAACTTGAGAGATCTCAAAATGACGCTACAATAAGCTAACAAAGGGATATAGATAGGTGAGGGGAGTTTATTAGTTATTTACAACTTTTGATACCATAGTTGGGATTAGGGAACCCAATTATGGGGATGCATCTTTGTCCCTGTTGCATGCTGGTTTTCAAGATAAACTGTGTTTTAAACTAATGCAATGAAATATATTTGTTATTGATGAATGAAATTGTGAATGATGTTGTTGTTGTAATGTTTAGATTTTTTGGGAAATGTCTTAGTTATAGAGGAGACTCTGTCCAAAATTTTATAAATATATTATCTTATTTACTTCTTTATTAAATTTTAAAACGGCATAAATTTGTTTTGTATATTATAGTTCTCCTCTTTAATTTAGAATTTTTCCTATAATATCAGTCTCGTGATATTATGGATTGTGAATGTATGAAATTTGTGTTGTTTGAAGACCTGGGGAATGTGAATTCAAGGCATGTGTTATATATGTATATGTGGAATGTGATTGCTTATGATGTTGGTGATAAATTGATATGAGACGATGTTGATGTTGATGATGATGTTGAAATGAAATGATGTTGATGTTGTTGATGATATCGAAATGAGATGATGGTTATGTTGTTGATGACATTGAGATTGAAATGATATTGATGTTGATGATGACATAGATGAGAGATCATGTTTATGTTGATGATGTCATCATGATGGATGTATGTTGTGTATGTACATTGGGGGTGTAGTGACCTGTTGGATTTCCCTAGGAGGGAAGATGATTGGTTTAAGAATTTTAAGCATCCCTGGAGAGGGAAAGGGATTGCTTAAAATTTTTAACTATTCGTGGTCAGTGCATTGATGGGCCCATGTTTCATACTTTATAATTGCATGAAAATAGTATAAATAGTGGCAGTAAGTACCCGTGATTTTTCGGAGGATAAAAATGCGGGTACTTAAGGGAATGTCACTCGGTTTAGAACTCCCTTGCGACTCTGGCTGATCACCGACAGGGTGACCTCGACCAGCTACTGCATCATTTTCCTAAGTGAGAGTGTCATATGGGTACGCTTAGATTATTTCCTGACATATGGTACCACATTGCATTTGAGAGTTGAGTTAGGTGCATGCATCATTCTAAGCATAATTTATTTGAATTGTGGAAAAAGTTGATGACTAGTTTGTTGAGTGTATGCTGAACTGATTGATTATTGAGAATGATTGTGGTTATTATTATTGTTTCCTTGCGAATCATTATCATCTGGTGTTTGTTGATCGTGTATAATAAACTCACCCTTGCAATTTTGCAGTGTGTGGTTGGAACCTGTGATGATCGCGAACTTCCGTTCGTGGGAGCAGATGAGCAGTAGTAGGTGATGTTGGAGGGAAATCCTTTTGTTGGAGCCGCCAAGCCGACGTGATAACGTTGAAATTTATTTTGGGAGAGAGTTATGTTTTGTTATCAACTATTTCTTAGTTGGTTCCTTACTTCTCTTTAATCGTTCAATCTGGTGTATGTCTAAACCCATTAGACATTGATTTCCCAAATCTACCTTGGAATGAAACCCAAATGAAATGAAGCTTGTAGTGCAAACTAGTGAAGCCTAATGCAAGCTAATGATGCTTGAGGTGCAAGCTTCTACTAAGGTGACTCTTGGCTGATCCAACATGTGCCAAGGAGCAGCATTTTTAGCTTTTAATGGCAGCCAACAAGCTTATATAGGTGCTACACAATTTAAACACAAGTACACCTACACCTCTTTACATAATTGCACCTATAAGCCTTTTTATTTCCACTACTTTTGCTACTTAACAAGTGCTGAAATTAAATGGAATTAAATTCAAGTTTAGAGTACAAAATCCAGCCCTTGTTATTCTTGAGTTGGTGTGCTTCTTCACGCTTGTCCAAAAGATACAAGTTAGCTTTGATGTGGTCTTGAAGGGCTTGAGTTCTAGCTCTTGTCATGGGTCCTCTAAAGCTAACCAAAGGAAGTTCTTCAAGTTCTCCTTCTAGACCTTTAGCTTGCAATTGACCTTCATCATAATCTCAAGCCTAGATAAATGTAAAAACTGAATCATGTTTTGACATGAGATTGATATGTAATGGTTTAATATATTTATATATGTATATATGTGTGTGTGTGTGTGTGTATTTGTTTACGTATTTGTGCGCTTTTCATGAGTGTATTATCACGAGAAATTTACTTGCATTTTCATAATCAAATTAATAGAGTATTTATTTAAAATTTGAAAATTATACATTTAGAGAAGTGATATTATAGCGACGAGGCGGGTTGTTACACCTGTGATGATCGCGAACCTTCATTTGTGGGAGCAGATAAGCAACAGTAGGTGATGTTGGAGGGAAATCCTTTTGTTGGAGCCACCAAGCCGACGTGATAACGTTGAAATTTATTTTGGGAGAGAGTTGTGTTTAGTTATCAACTCTTTCTTAATTGGTTCCTTGATTCTCTTGATCAGGCTTGTAAATTCTAGACTTAGATATACGTAAAAACTGAATTATGATATGGCATGTGAATGATATGTAACTGTTTAAAATTTAGTTATATGTAGTTATTTACGCATTTGTACATTTTTTATGTGTATTATCGCAAAAAAAAAAAATTAACCTGATTTTCATAATCAATTTAATAGTTTTCATTTAAAATTTGAAAACTATACGTTTAGAGTAGTGATATTATAGCGACGAGGTGGGTCGTTACAACAAGCTTCGTTTAAACGGATGGAGCATTTTAAAGTTACTCTGCCCCATTTCATTGGAACTTAATTTTCTTGTCTGGTTTTTTCCAACATTGAGTTGACAAGCATGTTCTATTCAGAAAGGCTAATTTCTACATGGGCAAGGAGCTACTGATTGAGGAAAATGAAGATGCTTCACTAATCAGATACATCAAAGCTCGTCCTATGCACCCCTTTAAGCATGAGATTGAGGCTATCATGAGAAAAAGAGCACACAAATTTGGATTGGTATGCAATAAAGTGCTCGCATAGATGATAAGTGTCATATTTTAGTTATTTTCAGAATTATAATGTTGGCACTTATCTTTTGATTTCAGTAAATTCTCTTATAAACTTGCCACAATCCTAGTTGTTTATATTTTGTACATATATAAATGTTGTTGTTCACATTTTGGAAGATTCATCCACTTAAATTTTGATGTTTCGATACATATCAAGTATATCTGTGGCATCCAAAACAACTAAGACAAGAGAAGAGGGCAAAAAGGTCAAAAGAAGAATTTTCTAGAAGCCAAATTCGCCCAGGCTAGTAATTAGCTCGCTTGGGCGAGTTAAGCTTTCTTCAAATCTAAGTCACAACTCGCCTAGGCGAGTAAATCATGAGTAAATTACTCGCCTGGGCGAGTTAGCTTTCTTCAGCATTAAGTTTCAGCTCACCTGGGCGAGTTTACCTGAAAGCAACTCCATCAAATGCTATAAATAACATGCAAGGGAGCCATGGAAAGAGGATGAACATGAGGAACAACCATGAAAACATAGAGAGAGGTGAGAGAAGAGAGAAAAGGAGTGGAAACGTAGCAGAAATGAGCTCGGGATCGCCATCTTCGTCATGTCTTCTGTTGATATCTTGCTCTACACAATGATCGACTAGTTTCTCCAAAAGATTGAAAATATAATGAACACTTATGCAAATAACCAAGAGGGGGGTGAATTGATTAATTTTCCATTTAATCGATTATCACAGACCATGTATAAAACTGATCAAAGCACATTTAATCGATTACAACCATCTGGTAATCGATTAAACCAGATCAATATGCTATGAATATTTATGCAGAAGCTTATGTAATCGATTATATTTCAAGATAATCGATTATCACAGAGAATGTCCAATTATGTGTTAAGCTTATTTAATCGATTACGAACCACTGGTAATCGATTAAAATGTTTATAAGGCAAAATCCAGAAAGCATACACATGCATTTAATCGATTATATCACCTATTATTCGATTAAAACAGTGAGAAACTGTTTTTATAAAATCCTAATCGCCTTTATGAATTTTTATCTAATTTCATATTACCACATGATTATATCTAATCAAATGAATGTATGAATGCATGAATCATAAAAAGCTAATGAGGATTATCAGGCTTTATCGATTGAACTATAACAAAAAATTACATATGCCATCAATTTGATTGGGCATGTAAAAGATCAAAAACTTTTAAGTTTCATACTTCTTGATCCCTTTGCTTCAGCTTCATCAAATCTAACAAAGATTGGATGTAATCTTCGTACCCTTTTGTATCTCTTTTAATATTTGATATATGTATGAATCTTTTCTACTCATTTTGGTGATTTCATTCTGTTTTTAATGCTTGATTCTACTTGATCACTAGTTTCATGAAATTGGATTCTAAATTTGACTGGAAAGTGCTCTTAGGATTTGAACTGGATGATTTTACTCTTTACGTTACGTTGCTAGGAATAGAGCATAACATTTTGATTGTAAATAGCACGAGATTATGATTGTAATGCTGGGTTATTTACTTCATATGTGAGGGATCGATACTTGGTAAATATCCTTAGGATTCTCGAATGCGAGGGATCGATTCAGGGTGAATTAATGTGTGCATCAGTAATGTTAGAGAATGATTCATATGTGTAAATGTTAATTGGATACTAAGGGTATGAACGATGAAAACCAATCCTACATTCTCTAAAATTAATTAAATTCATTTCATTAGTTTCCGTAATTTTCCATATTTCCAACGTACTAAATTTGTTATTTCCGTAAAACCATGAAATTTCGATTATATTTGTTGTACATAACTATTGAACTGATCACTTTCATCTAGGAGAATTGAGTAGCTCAAGTCCCTGTGGAGACGATCTCTTTATAAATTCTGTAACCTGCGACGACATTGGTACGCTTGCCAATAGTCTAACAACAGACTAAAATCTCATTGCTTATGTTTGGAACCTAACGAAAATCCCCCTACAAACAGAGTTCATCTTGGGATTGGAAGATGCTACCAAACACTAAATCACAGCTTTTTTACTCAACAGACTCCTTTCAATGTGATATGCTCATAGAGAAGAAAATTTTATGCTAAAAGTCTGACCATAACTTCTCTTTCTTGGTGTGTCTTCCTTACTCTAGATTATTATTTGTAAAGATGAAGATGTCAAGAAGTTATGTAACCATTTTATGATGTTGTTGATAAGTTATAATTTGATAAAGCCCAATCTTGATTAGAATGATTGTTATTGCTTTAATGCTTGATTGTGTGTGAAGTCATGCATACATGCATCCTAGACTAGGATATGTAATTCAACATGCGTAAATTGATTGACATTGCATTGATCCATGTTGGTTAGCCTTTGGGAATTGAAACTTTCGTAACTTAGTTCTTAAAACCTCCAAGTTTCAATTTTGCACCAAGATAATCAACTACATGCTAATACAATAGACTAAATCATGGCCTCTGTATCTCAAAATTGAGATAAGTTTGCATTTAGTTGACTATTCTTAATGTCTAATTGACTATTTGGGTCTGAAGAGAATTTTGCGTTTGCAATCAGTCAACTATATAGGAATATAATCGATTATGTGTTCTTTAGGAAAACCAGTGATTCAAAGAACAATTTAGTTGACTACCTCTAGGAAACAATCGACTATTTTTGTTCCGAGTCTATAAAAATGAGTTTTTCTAAGGAGCTCGTGTGTGACACCCATTCTTTCATATTTTCACTGAGAAAGCTTTAGAAACTCTAAGTGTCGACACCTTTTGATCCTTTGATTGGAAACTCCTTTTTACATTTAGAATGAATGGATCTCTGAATTAGATCATAGAGAGAAGTTGATAATTCATAGGAAGTTTTTTCAAACTTTCACATCTTTCACTAATAAGGTGAAATATATCCTTAATCTGTGATTGGTTTTGATTTTCATTGAGTGGATTACTCAATTGTGTTCATGTAGTAGTTTTCTACATGTAGGTTTGTAATTCTTGATAGGTTTTCAAGGATTGTTGTATGTGTGGCTGCATGTGCATGTGAGTTTGATTGTAACTCAATAATTATAATGGAAAGATCCAAGTAAGGTTATTGTTGATCAACTAGATGTAGCTTTCTTTAAAATCAAACTAGTATAAATTGTGTTTGCATCTTTTCTCTAACCATCCATCTTGTATATTGCTTCTTGCTTAAGTTTCTTATTAACACTTGGATTTTGATATTTGCTTTGTTTCTTTGTGAAACCATTAGTTTAATTGTTTTTAAGAAATCAAAGTGTATTTGCAATACACCTAAATCTCTTGCTTCAACTAGATTAAAGGAAGCTATTTGCGAGAAACCTTCAATTAGGTCAAAATTCAATTTGAAAACAATTCACCCCCGTCTTGGTTTGTATTTCCATGTGCCATTATTTCTAACATTCTTCACATATCATGTCCAACCCATAGTTGAAGAAGAAGATCCTGAACTGGCACTTGAAGTGATGATCCCCACTGTCATAGGAGTATGTTCAGAGGATAGAGGTTGAGATATTGCGGAATCATGAAGGACAAACATTATGATGAGTAGCAAGTTGTGAAGTGACATCTAATTGGAGACTACTTCTATGAGAAAACTACTAGTTAGGAACCTCCACGTGAAGTCCTTCACATCCTAGAATGCTCATTGAGCTTTCATCAAATTTACTTTTCTAGGGATGATTTTTTGAGGAAGCTTGATGAACAATTTGTTGATGCCAAGAAAAAGGGGGAGAAAAAGTAAAAGCTGAGGGGGAGCTAAATCTAAAGAAAACATCTTCTTAGGGGGAGTTTTTTAATTGCTTAAAATTCTCATTATCTGTTTTGATACATTTTATTCATTGTACTTAAATTGCATCTACTTGATGCGAAAATCTTTTATGGATAAAATTAGATGATTTTCTAAGTTCTATCAGACTTTAGCTGAAAGTCTTATGATGCAATATGTTATTTTTTGCTCTATATGCATTTGCTTTTGAGTTACTGACTCGTTCTTAACTATTTTTTCTTACAAGTCTTCTCTTAACTTTTAAATTTATATTTATTTGGCATCATAAAATCGGGAAGAATGTTAAGTCAAAAGACATTTGTGTCTTAAGTCGAATTAGAACCCTTAATTGTTTTGATTAGATGAAAATAAATACAAATGTTAAAAGTTGCTTCTTATGTCATATCAAACTATTATCTTGAATTTGCGTCTAAAGTTCCAAGAAGCAGATATATTCTACATTCTGATACAACATTTAAGAATGCAATTAAGACTTCATTTAATACTCTGTGTCTAATATTCATTTTGCAGGAATTCTCTCATAAGACATTCTCCTAGGTTCTATTGAATCCTGTGAAGAATAAATGAAGTTCAGGACTTTGGAGTTTCGAATAGTATCAAAATGAAACTACACGTTATCTCTTGATTTCTTTTTGTGAAGCTTTATGTGTATTCTTTGTCAAGTTTAGAGCGTTCTCAAAACACCTTAAACATCTTGAGAGAAAAGATTAAGAATTAGTCAGTGAGCCAAACAAATAACAAATTTTCAGTGGCATGGTAGGACAAAGAATATTGGGTTGTTCAAGCTTGGTGATACGCTTGGTTTGTAAGAGCCAAAAGTGGTAGTGATTGATACTTGTAATTTTGAGAAGTTAGTGGAAATTGGAGGTTTACCAAGAATTGAATGTAGTCTCGGTGGTTGAGACGAACCAAAATAAATAGTATCGGTGCTTAATATGAACCAAAATAAATTATTGTGTCTTACATTTCTCTTGCTCTCTTTGTGTTTAAACTGTCTTAGGGTTTGAATTTGATTTTGGTTACAAAATTTGATTCCATCATCTAATTTAGTCCATTGCGAAAATTTATTATCTATCTTTCAAATTTATTTCAGACAATAGTTTTGTGTTTATGGGAAAAGAGATTGGGAATGAGTTGTACTTTTTGTCTTGTTAAACTGAGAGTGTAAGGGATAGTTTTTTTAGGCTGTAATTTCAGTTGGGGAAGCTGAGTCTAGAAAATGTATTTGGCCTACTCCGTAGAGCTCTATTACTGAATATTAAAAAATCATAAGTTTCTTGAAATTTCTGATAACCAGTAGTACAAAATTAATTAAGATATAGCAACATAAAATTCAGAACCATCATTTCATAAGCAAATATTCCAAGAAACTTAAATGAGTACTGGTTTTTTGAGAATTGGGGAATTGATTTTTAATGTTTAAAACATGACAACATTCATCTTACAACACCCCCCGATGGACCACATTAAATGACACTTTTGAAGTTTGAGAGAATTGTCGTCCATATGATTTTGTACATTTGTTGAAGATCTTTTCATTGGAATCTGAAGGAACATCCAAAAGAGAGAACCCGGGATGATGCACGTTGGGTAGTAGTTGACATGTCTTTACATTATTGCTATGGCCATTCCAAATGATTCTTTTACATGGAAACACCAGTTTTGCCAAGGCAAAAGGTCAAACCAATCACTATCTTCACTATGGCCAGGCTAACTAGGATATGGGCACTCTTGTAATTCTGGTTGGGTCTAGAAATTCCACCATGAGTTAGCATTCTGTACCTCTTGATCATGCTCCTCTGTCTCACTGCACATTTTGGCAGTCTATTATCTCTTTTGGTCATTAATGCACCACAAGACCGTTATCTCTCTTTCCTTCAACCCTTCCCATCTTTGTCCTTTCCACTAACTCATATTTATCCCCCTTAAATACATTCACCATCAACATTCTTACCCCCCCCCCGCCCCCTTCAAAGTTATTATTGCAACACAAAAGGGGAGAGAATGAGAGACCCCAAACTACCTGAAGTACTCTTGCTACTCTTCACCTTAATTCTTTCAGCTAAATTAACGGAAGGTCATAATCATGTCACACTCTTCTACATGAATTCTTCATTTCTTATGAGTTCCATTCCATTCTCACCTTATTTTCACCATGTTTCTTCTATTCTCTCTCCTTTTGTGATTTTGGATCTTCTTATTGTAAATCCTACTTTTAATTCTATGTCACTGTGGAGCTTCTTCAATTAATGGTTTTCTTCATGTAGAGTATTCACAGGATTTTAAAGAAAATCACTTTTCTAATTTAGCCTGGTGCTACCATTCATGTGTATTTTGTATTCAACTTTGTAGAGGAATAATCCAGGCTCAGTTTCCCTATGTTGATGAATTTTATTTCCATTAGTTTCTAGAGAATGCATTTTTTTCGTATCCTAAATTTGTCACTCTATTCTATTGTAGCAGGAATTAGAACAGAAGAATTGGTATCTCATTCCTCTCAACCCCCAAGAGAACCAAGTTTGGAGGTGAGCCAAACAACATGAATTACTAATTTGAATTTCCTGGTATATTTGCCATTTGCACTTTAAATTTATGCATTGAACATGTGGAATCTCAGGATGTCAATGAGGCATGGAAAATGAGGAATTCTAGGAGACTGATGATTGGATCCATAGCACCAACTTGTACGTACAACGAATGTAGAGGTTGTAAGTATAAATGCAGAGCTGAGCAAGTGCCTGTAGAGGGAAATGACCCAATTAACAGCCCATACCACTACAGATGTGTTTGTCATAGATGAGATATGCTATTTCATAATAAATTATAGCATAATGTAACTTTTGAGTTCTAGTAGACGAGTTTATCTCCTGTAAGTCACTACCAACTTCAATTCCTTATTACTTCCACAATCCTCTTTCCATAGAAGTTGTGAGTGCCTGTGCTGAAAGGTGCAAAAATTTTGCATTTGCTATGTTGTCATTCCATTACTAATAAGAAGCCTATTTGCTGTGTTCCATTTTGGTATTTTTACTATTCCCAATGTTATGACTGCTTGAGTGACTCTCTACATTAACCTTGTGCCACTTTTGTTCCGGATACTGTTAAATTGAATTTTGTGGTTGTTGTATACTGTTAAGATGCAGCAAAAGTCATTGTCAAAAATATTAGAATTGTTGACGTGCTCAATTGGCTTATTGTGAGTGCAATGAATGCCATTTAATTTCACGCGTGCACATACTTTCTCACCCACATCATTTCTGTTTTGGAGGAAATCTTGTGTTTAACCTAGTTAAACATAAAACGATCAAGGAAACGAGTAAGACCCTATTCGGATCCATTTATTCATAAATACTCTATAGAAGAAGAAAATAAAATGATAAAGTAAACTAAACTCTCCGTATAAGCTAAATCGACTACGAACTTAACTTTTATAGAAGTTTTTCTCATTAATTTCTCCAATAGCTAAGATACATAAGTTGAATTTAGTTTATTCTGAAGCTCAATGCATCTTTTTATTTTCTTCTCCTACAAGTATTTATGAATAATTTTATTAAACATGACCTAAATAACAAGCACAAACACAGTTAAGTACTTGCTATGCTTTGAAGCTAAAGTTGTTGTAAACATTGTTTTGGTTGCTATTTGACATTGCCACTAACTAGTATATAATGTAACTTGCAGCTTATACACAAAATATGGCCAGATATATTACTAGCATGTAATGCCATTTAATTTCGCGTGTGCATATACCTTCTCACCCCCATAATTTGTATTTTGGAGGAAAAGAAGAGAAATCTTATGCTTGTAACCCAGTTAAAATGCTCAAGGAGACTATGTAACAAGCACAAGCATAGTTTATATTTGTTACGCTAAGAACCATTGTACGCAAATTTGATGGCCACAAGTGACAATGAGAAAAGCTGTATGTGTAGCCAATTTCAGGTTCTCAAGATAGAAAAAAGAGTTAGCCATCGCTGCAAGTTGGCACATGAAAGTGGTCCCAAATATTAAGCATAAGAGACCAAGAGCTCACATGGGTAATTTGTTTGAACTCAATTCAATTGCACAAAGTGGCAAAACTAAATTTGAAAAATGCAGAACATGCATATATGCAGGGAGGTCCCATATACTGTGTAAAGCAAGCTAGCCCCTGCAGACGTAAGTATGTTGTCATGTGCTTGGCTTCATCTTATCATTTAGTTACACAGAATCACAAGTACTTTTCACAATCTTCAAAGCAGTGTATTCAATCTAATCATTTCACTGCACATTCCTGATATAGATACACAAGCCTTTTATTCATTGAAGATAAGCTTAAATAAATTGTGCAAATAAATTGCTCTGGCTATACTATAACCCCATAATTGAATTTTTTATCCAAATTTTAAACTTACCACAAATGATATAGCCTTTGCCTGCTCATTATGGTAATAAGCAGTATTTCTCAGTGGCAGCATTTGAATAAAAATTAATTTGCATCACAGACTTAAAAGTAGTATTTCCAGCTTAAGATAGCCAATAATTTGATGACCTAGGTAGCACTTGTTAAATAAGTTCAGTAGGACGGAACATTATATTAGAGTTTTTGCTATACTTTTGTTATTTAAAAACAGAAAATAAAACACAAGACTGCAAAAATAATACCTAGTGATTTCACCAAAAAGATAGAACCAAAATTCTCAAACAAACAATAAAAAACATAAACAAAGACAACAAAACATGATCAGAATATGAACATCAAGGCTCTCTTTGGATATATTTCTCAATAATTACATTCAGATTAGGTCTCGGATTCAAGTTCTGAGCGTGTCACTGTGTTAAATACTTAAAAGAAGAGTTTTGTCACTAATAATAGTCCTACTGGACTGGAATAAGATTACCTCCAGTGAAGGATACATGTGGTGTAAACAAAGAAAGAAAACTAAGAAGGAGAACTTCCTAGTGTTTATTAAAAAGTTTATCCAAACATGACCATAAGTGCAAAACTTCTCCTTCTCATGCTTATAATTTATTAGAAACACAATGTGAATGCTAACTATGAGAAGTAAAAGAACAGTGAATTGGCTGATAGAATGTGATCTTATTAATGGCCCACTATCAGCCATCTGAATAGTGGAAACCATAGCCACGTAAATGAAACTCATCAGCAAGTGTCAATCAGTGCAGAATGCAGCAAATGTATGTAAGACAATAAAAATTGCTTCGACCAGTCAAAAACTGCTACAGTTATAAAACCTTGCTGTCTTGTCACCTAAAGTAGAATAATGCTGAGATTCTTCATGTCACTAGAAGACACAGCCAAGGAAAAGATAGCTCCTTTTATTTACACCTGATAGAAGCATGGTGTTAATTGTTTTTGGCCCTTCTCTTTGTCTCTCTTTAAATCACGAGGATGAGAATGGTGGTGAAGAGTGGTACGGTGTCATGTGGAAGTGACACAATCCTAAAGGAACGGAATTATTGACTCGGCATGCTGATTGAAGTTTACATGAACGAAAGGCAGAGATGCTTAAGTTTCTTATAGACCAAGTAAGGTTTTAAATTGCGGTTCACATTACAATTGCAATTGCTGCAGCAATGTTGTGTGTGGTTTTAGAAGTTTCACAAACACATCGCGATTTCTATGATGACCCCTTAAGCTCCATTTGCATGTGATATGCGCCTAGCGTATAAGGTTTTCCAAGCTTTTTAGACCAAGAACTTAGCATTAAGCATGGATAATTGCCCTCGTTTTGTTATGATTTGAACTAATGTGATGAATTGACAAGAAAGCATCCACAAGTGCCAAAACTAAGCCAAAAACCAGAAGAAAAAGAGCCAAGTCTGAAGAAGTCATGGCGCCATCAGCGCCAGATGTGGCGCCAAGGGCGCCATAAGCACTGGAACCTAGCGCCAAGGGCGCCAAGCTCACGCCCCTAGCGTCAACCGCACTGGAAGATGGCGCCTAGAGCGCCACAATGGCGCCTGGAGCGCTATCTTCACTGGACTTCCACGCCAGGAGCGCCAATTTTCGCGCCATCAGCGCCAGACCTTCTACAGCCAGCGCCTTGGGCGCCAAGGCCACGCCAGGAGTGCCATACATTCTGAAAGCTGGCGCCAGACTCGCGCCAAAGGCGCCACAGGTCGACAGAAGCTGCATTTCAAGGGCAAAACAGAGACTTCACAAGCTGGGCTATAAATTCTTCAACCCTCAGCATTGAATGTATGATTTTGGAGGGAGAAAAACACAAAAATAGGGTTTTAAAAGCTTGGGTGCCTTAGTTAGGGGTTTTAGGGAGTTGAGGTCAAGTGGGGTTGCTTCTCCATCTTCTTCTTCCTTGCTTCAGCTAGGTATGCCATTTTGTTTTGTAACACAGCCACCCATTATGAGGTTTGGCTAGTTCTTCATTGTAGTTAGGGCTGAGCACTGAATGTAACCTCTTTTGGGATTGTATTGGATGCTATCTTTCATTAATGCCAAGTTATTTCATTTTTATCTTGTTGAATGCATGTTTCTATCTCTCTCTGGAATTGATCACTTTGGTTAGATATTGAGAGTTGGGGTGTAATACCTTGAATTTTAATCACGTGTTTAAGCTTAGATTAAGCATGAATCTAAGTTTATGGGTTAAGGGAATGTGATCATGCTTAAGAGTCCTTTGGAAGAGGCTTAAAATGCAAGTTTTGGGTTTTCTGGCATATGGCGCGACCCACTTGGGATGTCACGCGAGTCGCGTGATATGGCCGAGAGGGTGGCGC
>PYAF01002309.1:133129-177418 GCA_007407185.1 Glycine tomentella
GTTATTTGTACAGTTTTGTATTGTACAGTAGTAACTCTGATGTATATTCACCATATTTTGATGTACAGTGTTATGATAGTGACTTTGATGATGTCACTTCTAGATTATGCTTCCAAACTGCTTAAACTCTGATTGATTATTTGATTATTTGTGATGTGTGATTATTAATGACCCTGATTAGAAAATTGGGGCGTTACATGGGGTTTGCAATAGGAATATTGGGGCTCTATGCTTAGACTTAGGTAAAGTGACAAGCTTTACATTAACTAGGGATATGAGTGTATGCTTGCAACCATTTAATGCATCATTTAATGCTTGACCTAACCAATATCACTAAGGGATTAGGGTATTAGAGTAGGTTAAAGGGTTAAGAACACTAAGGGAGTAGGGCTTTGCTACTATTATTGAAGATGCATGTTGGGTAACTTGTGACTGATGAAGGTAGTAGACAATACATGAACAAGGGTAGGGAGCATTTGGTGTGGATTGCCCTAACTACTTAACCACATCTCTTATTATCAACCTCCATAGTTTGTCTATATGCTTATGTTTATATTTAATTCTTAGTTTAGCCTATTCTACACACATACAACAACAACCTTATTCGTTATTTATTTGTCATCCAACTTATCGATTTAATTTATGATTTAATTGGTCAAACAATCCTCGTGGGACGATAACTCTCTTATCACTTTATTACTTGAGCGACCGGTGCACTTGCCGAGTACGCAACAGCATGCAAGAAGTAACAACTACAATTGTTGGACCGTTGGGGCTTTGGCATCAAGGCACGAAATAATTAACAAAATGTTTCAGAACATTAAAGAGGGTAGAAAACCTCATCTTAATCCAATATCGAAGAACAATATTAGCATGTCCTGAGTTTTATATCTGTCATCTTTGATTGTGTTACAAGGATTTGGTATGCTGGTATCTTGGTCGATTTATAAATTTGGTTTGACGATAAAATACAACAAAGTTACTCCGTTTTATCAAATTGGTTGGGGGCGAATATTGGATTTTCTATGCTAAGTAGTACTCTTAATCATGGGATTGTAACACTAATTTAGAAAGATTGATAAAAATAAATTAAAAGTAGTGATAGGTATAATAAACAAGGCCTAAAAATAAAAAATAAAAAAAAATCTGGCGCCAGTAGCGCCATTCGCGGCGCTAGTAGCACCAGGGTGGCGCTAGTAGTGCCAAAGTTGGCGCCATTAGCGCTAGAGTGCACATCAAAAGAGGCTAAAATGGTGTTTTAGGAGTTCACATCAAAAGACATCATTTTGAAATTTCGATCACACCAATGTGACCAGAATTCAACAAGAATCACAGAAATGACATCAGTTTCATAAAAAAGAGACTTTTACAACATCTCATTTTCAAAGGATTTTCAAAGGAAGTATAGAAATAGCCAATAACGTTACCTGAATCACAAGAGATATCAAGAGAGACTTAAACTAGCTAGAAGAAGACAAAGGAAACTAAGATTACCTCAAGGAAACCAAGAAAGGGGGATTGGGAGCTCCGTTCTCTACTGAAACTTTGAGAAGAGTTTTGAAGATTCCGCTCCGATTAAAGGGTTCTTCTCTGTGCCGAGGTCTCGTGGAAAGCAACGGCGGCCCATGGTTGTCTCTGGTGGCTGTGGGTGGTGGAGGCAGATGGTGGGGGTGCTTAGAGCTGTTTGGAGGAGGAAGAACCTACATTTTCGTGACTTGGAAGCTTAAATATGTATTCAACACTGCCTTAACTCGCCCAGGAGAGTCATATAGCGTTCAAAAATTCACCTGGGAGAGCTAGTTGTTGCGAAATAAGCACACGACAAGAGCACCGCTCGTTTCAAGTAATAAAGTAGGTAAGTAGAGTATCATCTCCACAGGGATTGTGGTGAAATTCACAGTAATTCTATGTCTAAGCGATTGAAAAGAAAAAGAAAATATTTTTGGAGAATTGTTGTTGAGTGATTGGAAAAATAGAAATTAAAAGAAATAAATGCAGTAAATAGTTTTGAAGTGTTACCAATGGAAGAAACAATTGTGGTTAGGTACAATCCCCTCTGATCCCTACCTCTTTCACTTAACTGGTTTATCAAGTTTGATCACTCAAATGATACATCTTTCCAATTTTAATAAATCCTAATTCCTTAGCAATTAGTCCTTTAACAAGAATCCTAATTCCTTAGCAATTCCTATCAAGCATATAAAAGACTATATAATAAGGTTCGCTTATGTCTGATTGTTCAGAGAATAAATCTTTTCTAGTTTAGTTAACCCCTAATCCCTTAGCGAATTAACCCTTTAACCTGAATCGAAAACCCAATCCCTTAGTGAATTCTATCAAGTTAAGCATTTCAAAGAATATATTGTAAATTTCTGTAGCTATGCATCCCTATCCCTAAGCAATGAACAACTGTTATTCTAATCAGGTCAGAAATTAGAATCCCAACATCCCTATTGCGAATCCTAACTCTCAGCACTTAATTAGAGTGATCAATTCCAAATAAAAATAAGACAGATAAGAACAGAATAGAATAAAACAATCAAAACATTCTCATTCAATACCAGTCAAGTTACAGAGGAGTTCACATCGGTTCTTGGCCTAACCACAATACATAATTTAACCTGACATAGGCTTCAAGAACACCAAAGTTGTTGAATAATACATGATTCTGCTGCAATTCTAGCTTTGATTCTTGACTTCCAGAGGTTTAGAATGATGGAATAGATGATTATAGATGAATCCCAGGATTATTCAGTGTCTTAATCAGTCCTAGAGGCCTTGTATTTATAGAATGATTTAATTACAGTAACAAAGTCTAAAACTGTGCAAAATCTCGAAACAGATCATTTTAAATCAGGCAAGAAATCAATTCCATGCTGATGGCGCCAGGTCCCGCGCTGATCGCGCGGGGCTTTCGAAATGATGGCGCTGATAACATGGTATTTCACGCTAATCGCGTGAAGTCCACGCAAGTATTGCTTGATGCTGAGCTTCTGGCGCAACTTGCGCGGATCCTGGCATTGTTGGCGCGGTTCTTGCGGCCTAGTCACGCTAATGGCATGGACCTCCACGCTGATAGCGTGGGGTCTTCGAAATTGGGGCCTTCAATTTTTCCTCTGGCGCGACTCGCGCAGATCCTAGCGCGATCCGCGCGAGACCTTGAATCTTGTTTTCTTCCTTCTTTTGCTTTGAACTTCCTCGTTTTAGACCTGAAATGCACAATTGGTAATGAATTGAGTTTAAAAACAAATATAATAATAAGCTAACTAATTCTATTCTAATTCCTAACTATTTATCTAAATTATAGCCTAAAACTAAGATGTGTTTGCAACACATCACTAGCCCAATTTTAGAATTTATGTTTCAGTGAAAAAATTAATTTCTCACACTACAATTTGATAATCCCAACAGTCAAAAGTTAGATGTATGAGTTAGGAACCTATCTTTAAAGTTTCAAGGCAATCCAACGGTTAACAAATCCAAAACTGTGATTTTACTTAAACAGATTTTTGGGTCAAACTCAGAATCGCACAATTCAACACAGCTCAAACAAACTCCACCTAACTTGACATCTACACGAAGCAATTGCGCATGGATAATTCACATAACATTTCAAATAATCTAAGCTAATCAAATACTCAAATAATTCAAGAAATACATCACACATATATTTTAAGTTATCGAAATTTCAGGATGTTACAGACTACAGAGGACTTAGATTGGATGTGACTCCATTTGGGTGATTGTTGATAGGTTAATCAAGTCTGCTCACTTCTTACCTATTCGGACTGATTATACTGCAGAGGTTAGCTCAGCTATATGTCAGAGAGATTGTCAGACTACATGGTGTTCCGGATAGCATTGTCAGTGACAGAGATCCAAAGTTCACTTCTAGGTTTTGGAGTGCTTTTCAGGAGACTTTTTGGACCTACTTGAGGCTTAGCACAGTCTACCACCCACAGACCGATGGTCAGACAAAGAGGACTATCCAGACTCTGGAGGACATGTTGAAAGCCTATACTTTGGAGCAAGGAACTAGGTGGGATAGATACCTACCACTAGTGGAGTTTTCATATAATAATAGCTTCCATGCTAGTCTGGGCATGGCACCATATGAGGCACTGTATGGCCGGAGGTGCAGGACTCCTGTTTGTTGGACCGAGGTAGGAGAGAGACAACTTCTTGGACCTGAGATGATTTAGGAGAATTCTGAGCAGATCCGATTGATCAGAGATAAGTTGTTGAGAGTTCAGAGTCAGCAGAAGAGCAACTATGATCATAGACACAGGCCGCTGCAGTTTGATGAGGGCGACCATGTGTTTTTTAGGCTGTCTTCCGTCACAGGTGTTGGATGGGCATTGGGCTTGAGGAAGCTCAGTCCTAGGTTCATTGGTCCTTACCAGATTCTCCAGAGAGTAGGACCAGTGGCCTACAGGCTAGCTTTGTCTCCCCAATTGTCAGGGCTGCATGACGTTTTCCATGTGTCACAGCTGAGGAGATATGTGGCAGATCCGTCGCACGTGGTGGAGCCTGACACCGTTCGGATTAAGGAGAATCTGACTTGTCCTACACGGCCTATACGGATTTTGGATAGGATGGAGAAGCATATTCGGAATAAGACTATTCTCATAATCAAGGTATAGTAGGAAGGGAGGCTACCTGAGGAGGTGACTTGGGAGCGGAAGCAGGAGCTTTTGTAGCTGTATCCCGAGTTGCTTGATAGGTATGTCTTTGAATTTTGTGGACAAAATTCTTAAAAGGTGGGGTGAATATAATAACCAAGGCCTAAAAAAAAAAAAGATCTGGCACTAGTAGAGCCAAAGTTGGTGCCATTAGCTCCAGAGTGCACCAGATGACCAATTTTCTCTGGAATTTGGCGCCAATAGCGCCAGTGTCGACGCTAGTAGCGCGGGAGACGCGCCAAAGGCCATTTTTCTCTGGAATCTGACGCCAATAGCACCAGAATGGCACCGTTAGCGCGAGAACGCGGGCTGGTCACTTAAAATGACCATTTCTCTCTCATTTGTTAACAAAAATTTCAGTTTCTTCTTCCTTGTGCCTTTTCCACCATTGTTGAGCTTGGGAAGCTTCATACCCACTCAACCATTGACCAAAACACTTCACTTCCAACATGAAAGTTGAAGGGAACTACTCTATGAGCTAGATTCCAACATCACTTTTCTCTGAAAACCATCAAACAGAGAGATCGCGTTCTCTAGGAAATTTCCTAAAGTTTGATTTCTGAGGGGAAAGGAGGCATTTTAAGGATGTGCAAGCGTGGAGAAGTTGTTCTCTAACTTTCCTTGTCGATTTAAAGGTAAGGAACACAACTTTTATCGATTATTTAAGAATTTGTTCTTGAGATGAATAGTGACCCATTTGAGTTAGAGTTCAAATTAGGTTTGGGTCCTTTGGAAAAGTATGCTTAGGAGGTTGTTGTGATGAAGGTTTAGCCTTGAAATATGATTTTTATGGACTTTAGGATTTGGTTCTAAAGAATGTATGTATAGGAAGAATGTTGGTTAGATTGATGATAGTATGATATGTATGAGCCTAGGTGCTTTTACAATATGTGCTCAAGAGGTTATATAAACAGTGAAATTGTGTTGAAGTAACCATTTTAGCCATATTGATAATCTTTGAGATTTGGCATGGATAAAGTATTGAACTCTTTGTATTGACTTATGCAGAGTCTTGGGAAGACTCTAGTGCCTTGGTTAGGTCGAGATAGATCCTATTGGGGGTTTGTAAGTCACCAGTTGTGTGACTAGTCCTTATAACTTGAAAATAGTGTAATAAGTAATGAAAGTGAATAGTGTTTCTTGTCATTTTAACGGTTGAGAACCGTTGTTGATTACTTGTGTGCCTTTGTATAGGGCGTGACACCGAGGGTGTTAGTGGCGGAGACTACAGTTCAGGGATTGAACAGCAGAGCACTACTTTGTCAGGTAAGTTCTTTGTTCTTGGGAGTGTTTCCCATTGCCTGAGTTCCACCATACTCCGAGGGAGTGATGTTTGCATACATGATTCATATGCATTGAATTGAATGTTATAGCTTTCCTCATGATAATATGTATGCTTGTTTTTGTGCTTTGTGTATGGTCCCGTCGCAGTTGAAGCCTACTCTCGGAGGTGACATATACGTGCATCAATGTGTAAAGGAGTAGCTCCCGATGGGATGGCACGAGTGTGAGTTCCGACCTCACACTGGGGACTGAGAGTCCTGATGCTGATGATGATGCATCTTTGACGGGCGTAGTACTGCAGATGCACATTAGAGCTAGAGAATGTTTATGTGTTGTTGTAAGGGCCAAGAGACCTGGTGTTGTGATGCCTTTGATGTTGTGTATCATGGAAGTGAGTCAGGGGGAGGAGAGGCCTCCAAGAACCCTGAGCTTACTGAGATTTTCTCTCATCCCGTGTGTGGGGTTCTTATTTTGCAGGTGATGCATCTGATAGAGATGATGGGTCCCAGGGCAGAAGGTCCCAGTAAGAACAGACACTGTGTAGCTGCTTGGCAGTATTTTGAGAGCACTATGGCTCACTGTTTATGTTTATGATGTATTTTGTACCCCTGCGAGGGAAGATGTACGTGCGCATATATTTTGGATCCTATATGGATTGTGATGTACAGACACTCTTTATTTGGTACCCTCTTGTGAGGATATGATCTGAGGGATCATGGCACTGTATGTCAATTCTTTTGTTTAGCCATAGTCATTGTTTTGATGATGTATATATAGATACATGTGGCTTATGATTCTTCTGTTATATTTGTATGGACATTTTGTCTTTACCTGTTGTTCTTTATGTTATCTGGATCGTAGAGTCTAGTTATGGTGTCTTGGCATTCGTATATGTAATTATGGATACGTACCATACATAATGAATTAGGAATATGGTTTTTAATAGGAAATGACGATGATGTCATGTTTACGCTTCCGTTGGTTGTAATTAATTGATCTTAAATTAATTACTGCATTAATTTGATTAAGTAATTGTTACTACATTGATGCATATGGGGGTGTTACATTTATGGTATTAGAGGCTTTTCCTGCCTTTGATTGGAATATCATTTCTTCCTCCTTAATTTCTGTTATCAAAGAAGAAAAAAAAGAAGGATTAACAAAAATAAATTAAAAGTAGTGATAGGTCGTAACTAATGCAATTGAATTCAAACTAACAACTATAAGGCCAAAACTAATCCGTGAATCATACATGATAAAGGGGATGGCAATAGCTAAACGTATACTGAATTATATTGTATTATCAAAATAACCTCTCAATTACTAGATGTACTCCCCCAATTACACAATAAAGAAGCTTGGTCGTCCTTACAACATATTTAGAAGGTAATAGTTGACGACTATGATGTACGAACTTTGATAATCATACATGAATACACTTCAACACAGTTAATGTCTAAAATTTAAGATATGAGAACACCGTATTGGTGGATGTTTAATCGCCATAAATTGTTTAATTCATTTTGGAGGATTTTAATTGCCACAAATTATTTAATCCATTTGTAATCAAATTACACGTGTAAGTTTGTTAGCCACGTCAAATTACCGTCCAACAGTGTTACCACTAAGTATTAGTAAAATTACGTTTTAGTTTTACAATGACCAAATTATTAGAAAAAAAATTTATAAGGATGAAAATAATAATTTTCAAATTTTACAAAGACCCTAAATATATTTTACCCTTAAATAAAATATAAGTAAAATATTATAAATATTTAAATTGATAGTATATTCATCTTTTTAAACAAATCCTCTATATTTTTTCAAGTGTATGAATTGACATATGCAAATATAGGGGTGTGAGGACAATTTCTATGTACAGTACAATATAAATTTTGTCACCACAAAAAAATAGGTATTGTTCTCATAAGATTTTTTTAAAATGAATGTAAAAAAATAAGAGAATAAAAAAAGAATAAATAGATACTAATTTTAGTACTTTATTCTTTTACAATTTTATAATATTTATAATAAAAAAATCATACAAAACTTTCAAAATATAAAAATATGTACAAGAAATTTCTAAAAATTTAAGTATTCAAAAAAATTATGACACGATGTATTTTGTAAAAAACAATTATAACTTTTTTATGAGAATAGGACATGGTGCATGGATTCCTCACAAGATTGACATAGAGGGCAAACATATGAACTTAATTGAATCCCCCTCCTTGCTAGATTCTGTCTAGTTGGAAGCTTATGGTCCAGCACCCTCCATACAAAGTATTGAACCTTTGAAGGGACATGCATGTTCCAAATGTTAGAGAAGGTTGATTGGAAGCTTGCATCGTAGTTGAAGTGGGCAAGTTCAAATGGATCAAAAAAAGTGGACAAGTTCAACTTTGTTGGTATAATCTTCCAAGAAACTATGGCAAAGCTAGCGCAGGCTTTTATCACGTCGCATGGACCATGCTAGGCGGAAATAGGCCACTAAGCAACATAGGTGCATCATGCATGTGCCACCTTGTTTGTCTCTGTATGGCTTTGCATGGTGAAGTTAACTTCAATGAAATCCATAGGTCCGAAACTCTGTTTTGATTTTCGTTTTAAACGATGGTATATTATTTTTTGATGCATCATCTGATAGCCTATTTTTATGCAAATGTAGTATTTGAGGGGTGTCATGTTGGTCCCAGATGAACTCAAGAGGGGGGTGAATTGAGTTTTATAAAATAATTAATAATTTAAAATCAAACTCAAAACAATAATATGGAGATAAGAGATAAAAGAGACATAATCAATTTTAACGTGAAAAACCCAATTGGGTAAAAAACCACGACGTCCAAATTGGATAATCGATCCAATGGACAACCCTACTATGATAATTTTGTGTACAAGAGTTCTTAGTATCCTAGTCTACCCTTACACAACAATTATTCCAGTTGGTATCCTT
This sequence comes from Glycine tomentella, assembly GCA_007407185.1. Lineage (NCBI taxonomy): Eukaryota > Viridiplantae > Streptophyta > Magnoliopsida > Fabales > Fabaceae > Glycine > Glycine tomentella. The sequence continues at coordinate 142,049 of PYAF01002309.1, forward strand.
GTTTTCCAGCAAAAAGCTCTAATCTCAATTCACGAAGAATAGAGACAAATTGGTATCCTTGTTTTCCAGCCAGACTGGTATCCTAGTTTTCCAGTCAAAATTCGTACGTTTCAATTCACCAAGAACAGAGATAGAACTGGTATCTTAGTTTCCCAGTTGCGACCTCTTCCAAAGTCAAGAAGAAGAATACAATTAAAATGGTTACCTTTACGCTTCTATTCCTTAAGCAAATAGGTACCTTTAAATCCTGATGGAAAGTTGAAGAATCAAACTTGCCAAGTGCTTCTATATGATCTCACAACAACTCTCTCAATGATACAAACATAAACTCTCTAAAACTCTAATATTATTTGGAATGGAATGCATACACTGAACACCAACATATGTTTCTATTTATACTAATTTAAAGATATGATTTTAACCAATTTTTGAATGCAATCCTAAAGATATTATATCATATTATCCAATGCAATCTTAAAGATATTATATTATATTATGCAATGCAATCTTAAAAATATTCTATCATATTTTTGAATGCAATATTAAAAAATATTATATCCTATTTTTGAATGCAATCTTAAAAAATATTTTATCTTATTATGCAATGCAATCTTAAAGCAAAATATCTTGGCAAGATCAATCTTCTAATCTTCTTACATAAAATCTAATAAAAAATAAATAGAAACAAATCTTCTTAATTTCATATCATCTTGAATAATATCAATCTTCAGAATTCTTCAAATAATCTTCTTAATTATGTTGATCTTCATAAATCCAAAATATGAGTAACTTCAAAATATCAATTAATCAAATATTTATCATCAGTGCAATAAATCTAATATTGTGGCATTCATTGTTTGTTATCATCAAAACTTTATAAATCTTCTTATGCATTAGATGTTCAACAAATATTCAACATGTCGCATTTTATCTGTAATCTTGCTCTATATGTTAAATCCTGTCAAATTAAAAGTGCAAATAAAATATTGAACAAACCAAGAGGTGTATGTTGTTATATTTGAGTTATAAGGTTTGACTAACCTGTTGGAGAAGAGACAAGGGTTGGGGAGGGATCCTAGGTTCGAATCGTTGAAATGATATTTGTAACAAAACTTACAAACTAACATAGGTCAATAAAAAAGAGGTGTATGTTGTTGGGTGAGAGTAGTGGTGGAAAATTGTTTAAGTTATTATGTTGATTAATATTTGGACGCCCAAAATTTTTAAATACCTAAACAACATTTATTATTTCTCTCTGTCTTTCTCTTTCTATCACATCTATCATTTATAACAATTATATTTTTCTCTTTTTTCTCTTTCTTTCACTAGGTGTCACTTGGTATTTTGGGTGTCCAAGTATCATTTTTTCAAAAGTAATAAAGTTATCTTGCCAAAGAAAATAGTTGTCAAACCAAGTAGCATTTATCAAAAGCAGGAAGAGAGGTTCTAACCAAATTTGTTGCTCAAACAATCTCATCTTATTGCATTAGCACTTTCCTCTTACCAATAACATTTCAAGAGGAAATTGAAAGGATGCTGAATTCTTTTTGGTTGGGCTCTAACAAAAACTCAGGAAGGGGTATTAATTGGTTGGGCTCTAACAATAACTCAAGAAGGGTATTAATTGAAAATATAATGAACACTTATACAAATAACCAATAGGGGGGTGAATTGGTTTTACCTCAGAGTTTTTAAAATTTAAAACAAATGTCAAACACAACAAAAGTCTTTGAAAGAAGGATCGTATCTTAAACCAATTAAGAAATCAGACTTTTAAAATCAATCTTTGTCTCAATCAAACCACTCTTGAGCATAAACATACTTGTGATATGAACAAACATAATACTTCAAGAAAAATATGAATATGAACAGAACTATACAATCATACACAAGATTTATACTGGTTCACCTCTCAACCCCGGAGGCTACATCCAGTTTACTTCTAATCAATCTTAATTAGAGTTTCCACTATAACAAATATAATATCTTTACAAGCTTACAAAGATCTCTCTTACCCTCCCTAGGTAAAATTCAAAATCTAAACATATAAACTTTTCAAAAGATCTAAGAACCAGAGCTCCCCTATCTGTTCTAACCACTAGAAACCTATATAGCAAAGCTTTAAAGATCACTATTTGTTATATGAACAATCAACAACAAAATAAACAGTTTTAATTAAAACAACAATGAAATTGATTTAAGAAAGATATCACCTCAATTTCCTCAGTGCAATGAATGAAATTAAATGATCAAACCAGACTGAGAATGAATGCCATGATCTTTCTTGATGAAATCTTTTGACCAATTACTTGAACACAAGCTTCACATGGAATAGATGACTCAACAAATGAAAATCTCCATGATCCTTGAATCTATTTTGAATTTCTGTTTCTAATATGCCTTTGTGCTTTAGAACTCTTAGAAAGTGATTTTTGCAAGGCTTGTTCGAAAACCCAAGGAACTCTCTAAACAGAATAAGCTCCTTCTATTTATAAGAAATAGAATTAACTACCTGTAATCAATTATTCCGTAAGTGTAATCGATTATTTTAACTCAAGTAATCGATTAAAATTCTAAAATAATCGATTAAAGTGTTCATCAGAAATCTGGAAAAATCTCAAGAACAAATAATCGATTATCCCTTCTTGTAATTGATTATTCCAGGAGGTCAGGATTTTCTGATACACTAATGTAATCGATTAATGTCTCAAATAATCGATTATCACAGGAAGTGCGAAAAACTCATCAATGCATATTTAATCGATTACAACAATCTGGTAATCGATTAAACCAGAAAAAAATGCTTCTGAGAATTATGCAGATACTCTGATAATCGATTATTCCGTGAAGTAATCGATTATCACAGAATGACTTAAACAGAGTCAGACTAATTTAATCGATTATGAATTATTGGTAATTGATTAAAGTGTTCATATGACAATATGTAGTTCTGTTTACATGCATTTAATGGATTATATCATATTGGTAATCGATTAAAATAGTGAAAAATACTTTTTATGAAAACCTTAATGCCTTAATGTCATACCAATTGATTAATGATTTCATATGACTTAATCATGAATTAGTGAATGAATGAATGCATGACTTAATCAACCTAAGTGAGGAATAAGATGTTATAATTTCTTGAACCAAGCTTTGAACAAAATACATATGCCATCAATTTGAGTAGGCGTGTAAAATCAAAACTTGTGATCATCCTAAACTTGATTCTTCATGATCTTCCTCAACTTGATTCTTCATGATCTTCTTCATTTCTAACATTAATTGGTTGAGCAAGTACAAATTATCAATGAGAAAAGAAAAATGAGGTATGGGTTTACACGCTTTCAATTTAGCCATGCTAGGGAAGAATGATTGGGAAATTTATTTTTGACCCTGATGCTATACTTTCTAGAGTTTTCAAAGTTAAATATTTTCCTAATGAGGATTCTTGGAGGCCAAATTGGATCATAGTCCAATTTTTGTTTGGCGTAGCATCTTCTCTTCACGAGTAGCTGTTAAGGAAGGTGTTAGATGGAAATTGGGTAATGGAAGCAAAATTAATGTTTGGAAACATCCCTAGATTCATTCATAAGAGAGCTCTTATATTCAAATTACCCCTAAACTAGATTTGGAAGACCTCAAGGTGTGTAGTTTATTTGATTAGTCCTCTGGAAATTGGCATGAGAGCATCATTCATGATATTTTCAATCCGTTTGATGCTCAAAAATATTTTGAATATGACTATTTTTTAAACAAATAATGAAGATGTTCCTATGTGGAAATTGAGTAGGGATGGCAAATATTTAGTAAAATCAACCTATTACTATATTATGGAGACTCTTGTTGATAAAAATGATTTATGTGAAGTTGGAAATTGGTCCTCTATTTGGTCTCTTTATGATCCCGAACGTATGAAACTTTATATGTAAGGGAGTTCATTGTTTGAATACTTGTCCCTTTTGTGAATCAAATCTCGAGAACGAGTGGCACATATTTTTGGGTGTGATCAAGCATTGACTGTTTGCATTCCATCTGTTGGTGTCGAGGGCTGAATCTACTAAGGATTGCATCCTCCTTGTCCTTAATACCCTCATAGATGTCAAAGTTGATAAATTCACTTCCACCATTTGAGCTCTCTGGAAGACGAGGAATGAAAGGTTTGGAACCATGCTGAACTTCTTGTTCCTTATACCCTCCAATTTGTTATTCAATCCACAAATGGCAACGAGCTAGAATTGCTCCTCCTTCTACCAATGTTCTTACTATAGCTCAACATGACACTAGATGGTACTCTCCTCTAATTGGTAACCTAAAATTCAACTTAGGCACTACTAGTTTCAATGATGATCACAACTATGGTATTTTAGCTTGTATCTGAAACCATTCTGGCCAGGTTGCTGTAGAGATGATAGATCACTTTCACAACCTTACAACACCTCAAGAAGCAAAAGCAATGGTTTTATACCAAGCTATTTTATGGGTAGCAGATCTGCATTTGGATAACATCATCTTTGAATCTAATTGCAAGCATGTGATTGATTCACTGGTCTCCAAGAATTTTATGGACAACGAGTATGGAAGTATCCTTAGGAATTGAAACAACAATCTCACTATTATTCAAAACTTTTCCCTTAAGTTTATTCATTGTCATGCCAATCGTGTTACCCATTGTTTAGAAAGGGTGTCTAGATCTTGTGCTTGTAGATATATTTTTAATTTTGCCCTGGTATTGACTCTATTTAGTGGTAGATCCAGAAAATTAATGAAGGGTGGTCACTCAATAAGTTCAAGTACATATATTTTAATAACAAAAGTATATTACAATAAAAATAATTACAATGACATCCTTCTAGGCCTTATTTTTTGGAATTCCATCATAATTGCCTTATTATCAATGCTTTCAAATGCATCTTTTTTTCAATATAAGACACTAAACAATCATTCAACCATTCATCCCCCATCTGATTACGAAGTGTGGTCTTGATGTATTTCATAGATGAAAATGCTCTTTCCACAGATGCAGTTGCTACAGGTAAAGTTAATGCTAACTTTACAAGTAAATAAACCAAAGGATACACAATATGTTTTTTCTTTTCAATCAACCTCTTGGCAAGATTAGCTATTCCTTGCAAATTCAAAAAATCAGGATCACTTTGCACATCAACAATATACGTGTCGAGCTGATATTCAAGCATTACAAAATCATTCAAATCAAAATTTGAAGGATAAAAGCCAACAAATTCACATAACTTATTCTTGTCAAATGCCGAGAAAAAGTTGCACGAATTTAAACATGTCAGCATTGCAGCAAATTCGAACTACCTTCACTAAAACGATCATTCAACTCTTGAAGTTGAGTATCTATCACTGCATAAAATATGTTAACCTTAAAGTGATGCAGATGAGTAACTGGTCCTCTACGTTTTGTTCTCCCATGTAATACAAGTACACTTCCTATATCAGGGATATCTATATCATGTTTTATACAAAATTCAGAAGTCTTTTGAAATAGATTATCCCACCCATTATCTCTCATCTTCTATTCACAATATCTTGATCTTTTCTCTGAAGTGCTTGTGACAACTTATTCGTTATTGCTAAGACCTTGATCATCAGGTTCAAAAGTAATACAAATTCAAAAGTTTGCATACGCATCATAAGGGCAGAGGCTTCAGACCTTTTTGCAAGCATAAGGGTTGTATCACCTTTTATAATTTCTAGAACATCAAGCACATGATCAAACAATGTAAAAAGACTTACCAATGATCAGTAATGTAAGCTCCAACATGTGTCCCCTGGTCGTGACAAACTCATTTCTTGATTCAAGCCTCTCCCTGATTGAACATCATCGCTTGCAATACTTTTAACTATCTCATCAAATTGTTTTTCTCTCAAAATATATGCTCTTTTGCAAGAAGCACCAAATGCATTACACACCAACGGTATAAAATTAAAGAAGTCGGTCAATGCATAAACCTTTTTTGCACAAGCCACTAAAGCTAACTGAAGTTGATGTGAAAAGCAGTGAACATAGTAAGCAAAATTATTTTCAACTAAAATCAAGCTTTTCAGACCACTCATATTGTTTGCACCATCATAACCTTGACCACAAATCTTTGTCAAGCTCAAGCCATTTTTGGCAAAAATTAACTCAATCGTTTCTTTAAGCAAACTAGCTATAGTATCTGAAACATGAACAAGACCAACAAACGCTCAATAATTTCACCATTGAAATTCACATATCTTAAAACAATGGACATCTGTTCTTTAGTTGATATATCACAAGCTTCATCAACTAGTAAAGCGAAGAACTTATCCCCAATATCTGAAATAATAGCTCTGGTAACTAAACTAACAACAACATTAGTAATATCTTTCTGAATTGGGGGAGCTATCATTTTGAGATTCTCTGGGGAATTATTCAAAGATACATTATTTACCTTCTCATTGCTTTCAAAAAGGAATTTTACAAGCTTCACAAAATTTCCCTGATTCATTGAAGTGTAACACCCTGAAATTTCGATAAATTGAAAATAGATGCTTGATGTGATTGATGTGTTATTTGATTGTTTGATAAGTTTGTATTAGTTGAATGATTTTTGTGTAATAATCATTGTTCTATTGCTTGGTGTAGATGTTAAGTTATGTAGAGCTTGTTTGAGCTGCGTTGAAATGTGCGATTCTGAGTTTGACCCGAAAACTTATTTTAGTAAAATTACCATTTTGAACTATTTAACCGTTGGATCGTCTTCAAATTTAATATAGAGGTTTTGAACCCAAATATTTAACATTTGACCGTTGGGATTGTCTAAATAATCTCTTGAACGTGAGAAATTAATTTTTCACTGAAGCAGAAAATTCTAGAATTGGGTCAGCTCGCCCAGGCGAGTTTTGCAGGCATTTTTGCTCGGCTGGGCGAGTGGAGGCGGCGCTGAATATGTTTTTAAGCTTCCAAGTCACGAAAATGGAGGATTTTGCCTCCCACAACCCTTCCCCAACCTCCCTCCATCACCCTCCACCACCTAAGACCACCGGTTACCACCACGGACCGCCGTTGCTTGCCACGAGACCACCGCACGGAGAGGAACACTTTAATCGAAACGGAATCTTCGAAAATCTTCTCGAATTTTTGGTAGAGAGCGAAGCCTTTAATCCTCCTTTCTTGGTTTCCTTGAGATAATCTTAGTTTCTTTTGTCTTCTCCTAGCTAGTTTAAGCTTCTATTAATGTCTCTTGTGTTTTGGGTACCGTTATTGGGAGTTTTACACTTCCTTTGAAAAACCCTTTGAAAATGAGATATTGTGAAGTCTCATTTTTATGAAATTAATGTCATTTCTGTGATCCTTGTTGAACCTCGATCACATTGGTGTGATCGAAATTTCAAACTGATGTCTTTTGATGTAAACTCCCAAATTCCCTTTTAGCCCCTTTTTCAATTTAAGTGGGTATTTGACCCAAAATGTTAATATAGATCTTACCTTGGAAATCTATATTAAATTGTCTTCGATTTGGTATATAGAGCTTTGTGTTTGGACCAAAACACGCGTATTGAAGGATCTCCAAAACAACACTGTGAGGTTTTAACAGGAGAACTCCTAGTTAGGTAAGGGGAGTTTATTTTTTATTTATAGTTTTGATACCATAGTTTGGGGCCATGGAGTCCAATTATAAGGATATCTGCATGTCCCTATTGTGTGCTGGTTTTTAAGAAAAACTATGTTTTTAACTAATGGGATGCGATGTATTTATGATAGATGTGTGTTTGTTCCTGTGTGTGCTCGTTTTCAAGAAAAATTGTTTTTAATTAATGGGATGCGATGAATTGGCTTGTTGATGGATAAAACTGTGAATGATATTGTTGTTGTAATGATTGGATTTTTGGGAAAAGTCTTAATTACAGAGGAGACTCTGCCCAAAATTTTATAATGTGTTCTTCTATTTAATTCTTTATTAAATTTTTAAATGGGCATAAGAGTGTGTTTTACATATTGTAGTCCTCCTCTTTAATTTAGAATTTTCCTAAAAATATAAGACTTGTGATATGATGAATTGTGAATGTATGAAATTTTGGATTCTCTGAAGACTTGGGGAATGTGAATCTTAGGCATATGTATTATGTGTAGATGTGAAATGTGATTGCTTGTGATGTCATTATGATATTGAAATTGAGATGCCACTGATGTAGTTGATGATGTTTAAATGAGATAATGTTGATGTAGTTGATGATGTTCAAATGAAATAATGTTGACGTGGTTGATGATGTCGAAATGAGATAATATTGATATGCATGATGATGATATTGAGATGATATGATGTTGAGGTTGATAACGACATTGATGAGAGATAATGTTGATGTGAACAATGTCATTGTGTGTGGATATACATGGATACCCATGGGGGGTGTATGACGGGTTACCCTTGCGAGGAAGGATTTGTTCCTAGCCAGGTCATACGTTGATGGTGCCTATGATTGTATATTGTGTATGTCCACGTGGGGTACATTGACCGATCGGATAACCTTGCGAGGGTGGGTTTACAAATTTTAAGCATCCTAAGAGAGAATGGGATTGTTTAAATTCTGGTCCCTATCTATCCATGGTCAGTGTATCGGTGATGTTATGTATGTACATGGGGGGTGCATGACTGGATAACCTTGCGAGGGTTGGTTGATGAATTTTAAGCATCCCGAGAGAGAGAAAGGGATTGTTAAAATTTTGGTCCCTCTCTATCCATGGTCATTGCATTGATGGTGCCCATGTTCATACTTCATATTTCATAGATGGAAATAGAATGGTGGCAGTAAGTACGGGGGTACTAGGGGGCATCACTCTGTTTCGAACTCCTTTGTGACTCAGGGCTGATCATCATGAGGGAGCAACCAGTGCACGATAGGGTGACCTCGACGAGCTACTGCATCATTTTCCTGAGAGAGGCTATTTCCATGAGAATGGTACCAAATTGCATGCTAAGTGATGAGTCAGATGCATACATCATTCTGAACATGATTGTTTGAGTTGTGGAATGCATTGGATGATTGTTTTGTTGAACGTGTAATGGAATGATAGGTTTGTTGAGTGTGTATTGGACTGATGGACTTGTGGTAATGATAGGGGTTGTTAATGTTGTTTCCTTTCCAATGGTTGTTATCTGATGCTTGTTGGTTTTATATAATAAACTCACCCTTGCATTTGTTGTACCATGTGGTTGGTACCTGTGATGATCGCGAACTTTCATTTGTGGGAGCAGATGAGCAGCAGTAGGTGACCTTGGAGAGAGAGATCTTCTTTTTGTTGGAGCTGCCAAGCCGATGTGATGATGTTGGAACTCTTTTTGGAAGAGTTGTGTTTTGTTAATTAACTCTTTCATAGTTAGTCCCTTATCCTTTTTGTAGATATGTATATTTTCAATCGTAATTACATGTAAAACTAAATTAAATTCTAAACATGTGAATGATGAGTACTGATATAGTATATGTATACATATGTATTCAATTGTTGTACTTGTATTGTGCGGATGATGATTGTATTATTACGAAAAACTTACTACCATTTTCATAATCAGATTAATGAAGTTTTCATTAAAATTTAAAATTTACACGGCTGGATTTTGTGATGCCGTAGCGACAAGGCGGGTCTTACATTAGTGGTATCAGAGCAGGTCGAACCTTTCGGCCAGTGAGTTATGAGTCTGTTGTGTTTCTCTGTGTATTCTGTGTTTGCTTGAATAAATGTTTGATGGTTGAAGTCATTAGTTGTTTTGTAGTGGCTTGAACTGTTTGTGTTTGAGACTTACATACATTGTTGTGATGTATAGGTTGTGGAGATTCCTTGGGTTGAATATAGCATATTTGTATTTCTGATGTCTGTTATACCATGAGTTCCAATGCCTTGTCATGAGTTATCAGACTGGCCATCTGGATAATTCATGAAGTGCAATGGGACGTTATGGCAAGCGATCAGGAATGCAAAGAGTGGGGAATTGGTGTAGAATTGTCTTGTGCTTTTGGTTGTGTGTTTTCCTTCTAGGTTCTCACTTCATGGTGTGCGCAGGAAGTGATGGCTGGTAGGCATGACCGTGCTATAGCTGATGTTCTCCAAGCCTTAGCTCAAGCCCTAGGGAATCAGAATAGAGGAGAAGTTGTTGGAGCTACTGAGTATCAAGGGTTAGACCGCTTTCAGTGAAATAATCCCCTTACTTTCAATGGAGGATACAACCCTGATGGTGCTCAGAATTGGTTACGGGAAATTGAGAAGATCTTTCGAGTTATGGCATGTCCAGAGGAGCAGAAGGTTGCTTTTTGCATCTACACTCTAGTAGAAGAAGCTGAGTATTTGTGGGAGAACACTCATCAATGCTTGGAGGCTGAAGGCCAAGCTGTGACCTGGGAAACCTTTAAGAGGGTATTCCTGGAAAAGTATTTTCCTGAGGATGTTAGGAATAAGAAGGAGATGGAATTTCTGGAGCTTAAGCATGGGAACATGACAGTAATGGAGTATGCAGTTAAGTTTGAAGAGTTGGTAAGATACTTTCCTTATTACCAAGGGAGAGATGGTGAAAGCTCTAAGTGTGTGAAGTTCCTGAATGGCTTGTGACCTGAGGTGAAGCAAGCAGTGAATTATCAAGGTGTTCGTCAGTTCCCTCTTTTGGTTAACATGTGCAGGATATGGGATGAAGACTCTCCAGATAAAGCGGCATATTATCGGAGTACAGGTCCAATGAAGAACAAGAAGACCGGGCCTCAGAATCGTGGAAAACCATACCAATCCCTCCTAAGCAGTATCGTCATCGTCCCAACAATCAAAGGACTGTTGTTACGAGGTTTTCTGGTGATAGTGGTAGCAAACCCACTACTTTTTCCACTCAGATCTTTTGTTTCAAGTGTGGTAAGCTGGGCCATATCTCTTCAAATTGTATGAAGAAGGACCCTATTTGTTGCAAGTGCAGACAACAAGGTCACATTCAACGAGATTGCCCATATCTCAAGAATGAGCAGAATGGTGGAGGCCTGAAGGACCAAACCGGACATCCTAGAGCCACGGGAAGAGTTTTTACTCTTACTAATGCTGAAGCTTCGAAATCTAAAGATCTAATCCAAGGTAAGTGTTTCATAAGTGGGATTTCGTTACTTGTGCTATTCGACTCCGGTGCGACCCATTCGTTTATATCCCGTTTGTGTGTAGAGAAACTTAAACTTTTTGTATCTTCTTTGAAGGTTGAGACCCCAACTAGTGGGTCTGTTTTGACTTCTGATGTGTGTCTGAATTGTCTTACAGAAATTTCTGATAGAAAATTCTGTGTTGATCTGATTTGTTTGCTTCTAGGTTAAATTGATGTTATTTTGGGTATGAACTGGTTATCTTCCAACCATGTTTTGTTAAATTGTTTTGATAAAAGTGTAGTGTTCGATGATCCTGAGGTGAGTAAAGATGGGATGTTTATCTCTGCCAACCAAATTGTGTCATCTTTGAAAGAAAATGCTCAAGTGTACATGATCTTGTCTATCTTGGAAGTAGAGAACAAGGTTTCTCTAGGTGACCTCCTTGTTGTTAGAGAGTTTCCAAGAGTGTTTCCTGAGGATATATCTAGCTACCACCCGAGAGAGAGATAGAGTTTTCTATAGATTTGGTACCTGGTGCTGGACCCATATCCGTAGCTCCTTATAGGATGTCTCCTGTAGAGTTAGCTGAGCTTAAGAAACAACTAGGAGAGTTATTGGATAAGCAGTTTGTGGGACCTAGTGTGTCTCCATGGGGAACACCAGTGTTGCTAGTAAAGAAGAAAGATGGGACCATGAGGTTATGTGTAGATTACCATCAGTTAAACAATGTGACGATTAAGAACAAGTATCCTTTTCCTAGAATAGATGGCCTTATGGATCAGCTGGTGGGAGCTTGTGTGTTTAGTAAGATAGACCTTAGGTTAGGTTACCATTAGATTCGGGTGAAGTCTGAGGATATTTCAAAGACTACTTTTAGGACCCGCTATGGTCACTACGAGTATTTAGTTATGCCCTTTGGTGTGACTAATGCCCCTGGTGTGTTTAGGGATTATATGAATAGAATCTTTCATCCCTATCTTGATAGTTTTGTAGTAGTGTTCATAGATGATATTTTGGTATACTCTAAGACTAGAGAGGAGCATGAGGAGCACTTGAGGATTGTGCTACAAACCTTTAAGGATCGACAACTTTATGCTAAGTTGTCCAAGTGTGAGTTTTGGTTGGAGGAAGTGAGTTTCCTAGGACATGTGATATCCCAAGGTGGTATAGCTGTAGATCCTTCTAAGGTAGAAGTTGTTCTTAAGTGGGAAAGCCTAGATCTGTGTTTGAGATTAGGAGTTTTTTGGGTTTAGCAGGATACTATCGGAGATTCATAGAAGGTTTCTCCAAGTTAGCCTTACCTTTGACCAACTAACTCGTAAGGGTCAAGTTTTTGTGTGGGATGCACAATGTGAGCATAGTTTCCAAACCCTTAAGGAAAAACTGACGACAACGCCTGTGTTAGTTTTGCCTAACCTAAGAGAACCTTTTGAGGTGTATTGCGATGCATCAAAAATGGGTTTAGGAGGAGTGTTGATACAGAATGGCCAAGTAGTGGCCTATGCTTCTAGACAACTTAAGACACATGGGAAGAATTATCCTACCCATGATTTGGAGTTAGCTGTTGTAGTGTTTGCTCTTAAGATATGGAGGCACTATCTTTTTGGCTCTAAGTTTGAAGTGTTTAGTGATCATAAAAGCCTTAAGTATCTGTTTAGTCAGAAAGAGTTGAACATGCGTTAGAGGAGATGGTTAGAGTTTCTTAAGGATTACAATTTTGAGCTTAGCTATCACCCTGGCAAAGCCAATGTAGTGGCTGATGCTTTGAGTAGAAAATCCTTGCATATATCTTCTTTGATGGTTAGGGAATTGGACCTCCTAGAACAGTTTAGAGACCTTAGCCTGGTGTGTGAGGTGACCCCTAACAGTGTGAGACTAGGAGCTTTGAAGATTACTAGCAGTTTGCTAGGAGAGATCAGAGAGGGCCAGAAGTCAGATCCTTTTCTGAAAACTCAGTTGGAAGCCATAGTGGTAGGGAAACATAGTAGTTTTCATATGGGATCAGATGGAGTCTTGAGGTTTCAAGGTAGAATCTGTGTTCCCAAGGTATCTGAGCTTAGGAAAATGATTTTGGAGGAAGGACATAGGAGTAGTTTGAGTATCCACCCTGGTGCCACCAAGATGTATCAAGATCTCAAGACAATGTTTTGGTGGCCAAACATGAAGAAGGAGGTTAGTGAGTTTGTATATGCATGTTTAGTCTGTCAGAAGGCTAAGATAGAACATCAGAGACCCTCAGGGAAGTTGCAACCTTTAGAGATACCCCAGTGGAAGTGGGATAGTATCTCCATGGATTTTGTTGTAGGACTGCCTAGAACCCCGAGAGGCCTAGATTCTGTTTGGGTTATTGTTGACAGGTTGACCAAATCTGCTCATTTTATCCTCATTAATATCAAGTTTTCCTTAGAAAAGTTGACCTCCCTGTATATTAGTGACATTGTCAGATTGCATGGTGTGTCGTCTAGTATAGTATATGACCGAGATCCTAGATTAACCTCTAGATTTTGGGAAAGTTTGAACAAAGCTTTGGGAACCAAGCTTAGACTAAGTTCAGCCTATCACCCTCAAACTGATGGCCAAACTGAGCAGACCATTCAGTCTTTAGAAGACCTTTTGAGGGCATGTGTTTTGGAACAAAAGGGTAGTTGGGAGAGTTTTCTGCCACTAATAGAGTTTACCTATAACAATAGTTTTCATTCTTTCATTGGCATGGATCCCTACGAAGCTTTGTATGGTAGAAGATGTAGAACACCCTTGTGTTGGTTAGAACCTGGAGAGAACCTCATTTTAGGACCTGAAGTGGTACAACAAACTACTGAGAAGGTCAAGTTGATCCATGAGAGAATGAGAGTTGTTCAGAGTAGGCAGAAGAGTTATCATGACAAGAGGAGGAAAGACCTAGAATTTGATGTTGGTGATCATGTATTCTTGAGATTTACTCCGTGGACTGGGTTGGCAGAGCATTGAAATCTCAAAAACTCACACCTCGTTTTATTGGTCCCTTCTAAATTCTCAAAAGAGTCGGTCCTATAGCATATCAAATTGCATTATCTCCATCCCTTTCTGATCTTCACAATGTCTTTCATGTGTCCTAACTCCGTAAGTATGTCCATGATCCTTCTCATGTGGTCGAGTTAGATGACATTCAAGTAAAGGAAAACTTAACATATGAAACAATGCCTTCCAGCATTGTTTGAATCAGGTAAATTTCGGGGACGAAATTTCTAAAAGGGTGGGAGAGTTGTAACACCCTGAAATTTCGATAAATTGAAAATAGATGCTTGATGTGATTGTTGTGTTATTTGATTGTTTGATAAGTTTGTATTAGTTAAATGATTGTTGTGTAAATTATCATTGTGCTATTGCTTGGTGTAGATATCAAGTTATGTATAGTTTGTTTAAGTTGCGTTGAATTGTGCGATTCTGAGTTTGATCGTCTTCAAATTTTACAGATCGGTTCCTTACCCATATATGTAACTTTTGACCGTTGGGATTGTCCAAATAATGTCTTGAACGTGAGAAATTAATTTTTCACTGAAGCAGAAAATTCTAGAATTGGGTCAGCTTACCCAGGCGAGTTTTGCAGGCATTTTTGCTAGCCTAGCTGAGTGGAGGCGGTGCTGAATACGTTTTTAAGCTTCCAAGTCACAAAAATGGAGGTTTCTACCTCCCACAAACCTTCCCCAACCTCCCTCCATCACCCTCCACCACCCAAGACCACTGGTGACCACCATCGACTGCTGTTGCTTGCCACGAGACCACCGCACGAAGAGGAACACTTCAATCGGAGCGGAATCTTCGAAACTATTCTCGAAGTTTCGGTAGAGAACAGAGCATCCAGTCCTCCTTTCTTGATTTCCTTGAGATAATCTTAGTTTCTTTTGTCTTCTCCTAGCTAGTTTAAGCTTCTATTAATGTCTCTTGTGTTTTGGGTACCGTTGTTGGGAGTTTTACACTTCCTTTGAAAAACCCTTTGAAAATGAGATATTGTAAAGTCTCATTTTTATGAAAATGATGTCATTTCTGTGATCCTTGTTGAACCCCGATCACATTGGTGTGATCGGAATTTCAAAATGATGTCTTTTCATGTAAACTCCCAAATTCCCTTTTAGCCCCTTTTTCAATTTAAGTGGGTATTTGACCCAAAATGTTAATATAGATCTTACCTTGGAAATCTATATTAAATTGTCTTGGATTTGGTATATAGAGCTCTGTGTTTGGACCAAAACACGCGTATTGAAGGATCTCCAAAACAACACTGTGAGGTTTTATCATGCGTTCTTCTATTTAATTCTTTATTAAATTTTTAAATGGGCATAAGAGTGTGTTTTACATATTGTAGTCCTCCTCTTTAATTTAGAATTTTCCTAAAAATATAAGACTTGTGATATGATGAATTGTGAATGTATGAAATTTTGGATTCTCTGAAGACTTGGGGAATGCGAATCTTAGGCATATGTATTATGTGTATATGTGAAATGTGATTGCTTGTGATGTCATTTATGATATTGAAATTGAGATGCCACTGATGTAGTTGATGATGTTTAAATGAGATAATGTTGATGTAGTTGATGATGTTCAAATGAAATAATGTTGACGTGGTTGATGATGTCGAAATGAGATAATATTGATATGCATGATGATGATTTTGAGATGATATGATGTTGAGGTTGATAATGACATTGATGAGAGATAATGTTGATGTGAACAATGTCATTGTGTGTGGATATACATGGATACCCATGGGGGGTGTATGACGGGTTACCCTTGCGAGGAAGGATTTGTTCCTAGCCAGGTCATACGTTGATGGTGCCTATGATTGTATATTGTGTATGTCCACGTGGGGTACATTGATCGATCGGATAACCTTGCGAGGGTGGGTTTACAAATTTTAAGCATCCTAAGAGAGAATGGGATTGTTTAAATTCTGGTCCCTATCTATCCATGGTCAGTGTATCGGTGATGTTATGTATGTACATGGGGGGTGCATGACTGGATAACCTTGCGAGGGTTGGTTGACGAATTTTAAGCATCCCGAGAGAGAAAGGGATTGTTAAAATTCCGGTCCCTCTCTATCCATGGTCATTGCATTGATGGTGCCCATGTTCATAAGTCATTTTTCATGGATGGAAATAGAATGGTGGCAGTAAGTACGGGGGTACTAGGGGGCATCACTCTGTTTGGAACTCCCTTGTGGCTGAGGGTTGATCACCATGGGGGGGAGCGACCAGTGCACGACAAGGTGACCTCGACGAGCTAATGCATTATTTTCCTGAGAAAGGCTATTTCCATGAGAATGGTATCACATTGCATGCTAAGTGATGAGTCACATGCATACATCATTCTGAACATGATTGTTTGAGTTGTGGAATGCATTGGATGATTGTTTTGTTGAACGTGTAATGGAATGATGGGTTTGTCGAGTATGTATTGGACTGATGGACTTGTGGTAATGATATGGGTTGTTAATGTTGTTTCCTTTCCAATGGTTATTATTTGATGCTTGTTGGTTTTATATAATAAACTCACCCTTTCATTTATTGTACAGTGTGGTTGGTACCTTTGATGATCGCGAACTTTCGTTCGTGGGAGCAGATGAGCAGCAGTAGGTGACCTTGGAGAGAGAGATCTTCTTTTTGTTGGAGCCGCCAAGCCGATATGATGATGTTGGAACTCTTTTTGGAAGAGTTGTGTTTTGTTAATTAACTCTTTCATAGTTAGTCCCTTAATCCTTTTTGTAGACATGTGTATTTTTAATCGTAATTACATGTAAAACTAAATTAAATTCTAAACATGTGAATGATGAGTATTGATATAGTATATATATACATATGTATTCAATTGTTGTACTTGTATCGTGTGTATGATGATTGTATTATTGCGAAAAAATTACTACTATTTTCATAATCAGATTAATGAAGTTTTCATTAAAATTTGAAATTTACACGTCTAGAGTTTGTGATGTCGTAGCGAAAAGGCGGGTCGATACATCAAATAGAACCATTCAGACGAATACGATAATCTTGTTTGGCTTTGTCAGAAATTCTAGACATAACAATATCAACATGTTGATTTTGATTCATCAAATCTTTGGCAGGACTGAAGCATAACTTATGAATGCTTCCAACTTTCCCAATATGTTTAAGAAGTCGTTGTTTGTCCTTCCAATTGCTAAATCCTTCTCCCACAAATGAATCATGACCACCCCTTCCATCACCATGCTCACAATTAAATAGATAACAATGTAAGCAAAATACAACATCTTTTGATTCACTATACTTCAACTAAGTGCCAAACTCATTGTACCATTGAAGATTAAATCTACACATTTTACCCCCAATTAAGGATTGAGGAAAGTTGCCAAGTTTTTGTTGACAAGGACCATTCGTTAGATAAATTCTTCGAATCATTTCCCTTTCTTGAGCACTCTTCACAACTCTCATAAAAGGAAGTCTTTTACCCGGATCAGGAACATACAAATCATTTCCCTTTCTTGAACACTCATTTTGTTTATCTTGAAATAAATCAATAGATGAAGATTTAGATCGAGAACGTTTAGCACTACTACCACTTGACTCTGTAAAAAAAAGAACCTAAATATCTTTCCATCCTAAAAAATGGCAAATGAATCAATATATACCCAAAAAAAAATGACAAACTCCATATGTTTTACTAATGTCCAGGAATACTCATCAATTTAAACACTACAATTATTCAGTACCTAATTCTATTGCCAATGAAACAAAGTGTGAAGAGAAAGTCAGAATTCAGAAAGATAAACTATACCCAATTACCTATACGAGCAGAGGCAAAGCAAATAAAGAAAGGAGAACCAAATTGGACAGAACATAATCAAATTGGATAGAGCATTATCAAGTATCAACATAACTTGAAATCGAAATCGAACTTGTCTTTCACTGTCGCCGACATCAGCACGTCGCCGTCAATGGAGAACGCCCATTCACGAAACGCTTCCGACTCCAAGGCCTAGGAGGTGAGGGCGTCGTAGCCATAGGCGTAGGACGCGTAGCCGTGATGGCGGAGGCCGGCCTACGAATCGTGATGACGCCTCTTCTTCTGGTTTTGGGCTCTGGGCTCTGGCCTTCAATGATGTGCGGTTGTGCGGTGCGGGTGCAGCTGCGCGGTGTGCGACTATGCTGGGGGTCTGTGAGGTGCGTGGCTGTGTTGTGCGATTGTGCGGTGTGGCTGTGCGGTGTGCCCCTTCTGCTGGCCTTCATCTCACACTCACACTCACACGACAGGTAAGCTATTGTTATTTGTTAGGTTAGGTTTTGTGAAAAATTAAAATATAAATGCACTTTTGTAACTTCACCTAAAATATCAAGGGAGGGCACTTGCCCCCCTTCTCCTTAACGTGGCTCCACCCTTGACTCTATTATTATAAATGAAATGTCAAGAGTTATTTCCACTCAATAAAAAATTAAATGGTTAGAGCAAGAAATAAAATAAATGAAGAAAAAAGAAAAAATAAGGAAAGGGTGAAAAGGAACAAATGCTTGAACAAGTGAATATGAGAAATGATTAAGAAAACATATTTAAGTAGAGTTATTAAAAGAATAGGTACATTTAATAATAAGACGGGTGCATTTAGTAATTATCGGTTGGTATGTTGTGCACCGAAAGATTATTAGGATCTAGAGAAAATTTGAGACCCAATCCTGAATATGAATATAGATTCAATTTGAGGGTGGAAGGATTAAAGTGAAAAATACAAATTTTGAAGTATTTATCTATAATCGATACTAATAAATTTATAAGTTCAAAAACAACTTCGGAGTCCATATGACGAATCAACGTTGCTTTTTAAGATTTAAATGACATGTGTTATCATTTGATACTTTGTAAATGTTTGATTCGGTAAAATATAATTTGAACTCAAATCAATTAATTATTTGATATACCCGTTAATTTAAATCAAATTACACTTGACACCCAAATATAGGTATATTAATTGTACAGTTAGGGACAAAAATAATTGACTTATAAATTGTAGTTTTGAGGATTAAAAATTATTTACCGTGGTAAATATTTTGGACACAAATATCAAGCTGGTTTTTTTACCTGATTTATACCAAAAATTAAGCATGTTGTTGCGTTAATAATTTCAATAAGCTTGCAATCCTGGTGTTAGTATTAATTTTACATGGAATATTATTTGCATCTTTTTTCTTTCTTCCAATAAGATCTTATTTACGTGCAAGGTGTAGTGAACCACGTAATAAGTAATCTGCATAACAGTTAGCACCTAATTTTTATTTATTAATAAGTAAATGATTTCATCATTAATACCATAAACCAACATATTATTTCATCATTAATACCAAAAACCAACATATCATTGTTTTTGAAAATCGGTATAAATTTATTGATTGTCTTTATTCAACCTTTCTTTTGCTTTCATTGAAAAATGAAAAATTACTCGTTTCTTTGCATTACTTTGTTTTTCTTTTTTTCCTTAAAAATTGGTACAAATTTTCTAATTATCTCTTCTTCTTCTTCTTTTGTTTACTGTCATGATTTTAATATCTAGAGCAACTTATTTGATAAAGAAGATTAATATTTTATTGATATTTATGTTCTCTCACTACTAAAAAAATAATTTTTTACAGTGTATTTTTAATATGGTTCTCCAAAAACCGTCTTAGAATATTAGAATATCATATGATGACAATTTTATAAATAAAAGGAGATGTACCATGGCGATTTTTTAATAATTGTCATAGATATTAAGTGTTCAAAGACGATTTTATTAAAATCGTTTAAAATTCAAGTATCCAAAGAAGTTTTTAAGAAAACCTTCTTTGAAAATAGTCTTCTCGTCATTCAACCTCAATCTACCCTTCTTAAAAATCAAATACTAAAAAAATCTCCTACGACAGAAACATAATTAAAATTCCATTTTCGTCTTCTCCTTCCACGAGGAACACAGATACACTGCAATGATGTCGAGCGTTAACCACGAACACGAGCTCCTCTAGAGCGGTAGCAAGATGTCAACTACGGTGGCAAAGGCAAAGTCGTCATCGCCAAAGACAAAGCAAACTAAACCCTAGTGGCAGTCTCACTCGTCGCTGTCATCCCTCTTCCGTCTCGGGGTTCCTCTTCGCAACAATGGTTGTCACCAAGTAAATTGTAAGCTCTCTCTCCCTCTCTCTGCAACTAGCGTTGTTGATTTGTTCATGTTTCACTAGCTTTCAGATTTAGGGTTTTCAATTCCAATTCGATTTAAATGGGTTTTTGTTCTATTTTTCTATTTGAACAAATGCAAAGGAAGACCCATGAGAGCATCAACAACAGGCTCGCTTTTGTCTTGAAGAGCGGTAAATACACCCTCGGTTATAAGACCGTTCTTAAATCTCTAACAGCTCCATAGGTATCATTTTTGTACACTTTCACATTGTCTCTCTTTTTTTGTTGGGGGGGCATTGTTTTTCTAAACTTGTCTCAGATCCAAAAATAATGAAAAACCTTTCACTGCATTGCATACTAGTTATGGACCCAGGATATTAAATAAGATCAACACGAGAAATTTTCCCCAACAGAAAGTGTGTTAAAATAAAGATGTTGAGGTGGATGTATGGTTATACAAAGATGGATAAGATAAGAAATGAAGATATTCGACGGAAGGTAGCAGTAGTACCAGTGAGTGAAAAGATGAGGGAGCATAGATTGAGGTGGTTTTGGCACGTAATGAGACGATCCTTGGATGCTCCTATAAGAACAAGAGTCTGTTACTAAGAGCTCGACACAAAGAGAGGTAGAGGTAGACCGAAACTTACCTAGGGAAAGGCAATTAAACAAGACTTAATGAAGTGGGATATAGATTGGCAGAAGGTGTGTCTTAAGACGGAATGGAGAAAAACTATAAGCTTGTGATAGAGTGATTTTAGTTAAATTTTTCTCTATCATTCTTAGCTTGTTTGACCTCTTTTGGACTTTTATTTTTCCATTCTAATCCTGTTTTTGGCCTAGGCAAGTAAGTGGGCTTAATTGCTAATTGTAGCGTATTTTTGGATTTTTGCTCACTTAATGTATCTGACTTGTGCAGGGCCTATAGAATTCTACCGATCTCCGAATGGAGCGTTCTAGGAGTCCCTGGAAAGATAACAAAAAGATCTACAAGTTTACTAGAAATAGCCCGAGGCCAATTCTGTCATTTTGAAGGTCATTTTGAGCTTTGAAGTTAGCACCTCTGCACTTGTAATTTTGGGCTGCGAATTTGATTTTCATGGTTGTAAATAGTAAATATTAGATTGTTGGGTTTGTTTATGGCCCATTCTATTTTCAGAACTTAGTCACTAATATATTAGTGACTTTAGTGAAACTTGAACAACACTTTTACATTCAATAAAAATAACTTTTATTTTTCTTTCTTTTAGTTTTTAGGATCAAACTCTTGTTCTTTATTTTCTCTCATTTGTTCTTCATTGTTCTTCATCTTCTTCATTTTCATCTTGCTATCCTTCTATTTTACTGCACTCATTTCATGGTGCTTTCCTTGGTGATCATCATGGAAGGCTAAATCATTAATCAATCCAAGGATCTAACTCAAGTAAGAGAAGAATTGGAGTTCCGGTTTGGTATTTCAAATTCTACTTGAATATTCACCTTCTTCTTCAATTTCTATTATGTTTTCATGATTATGACTGCATTTAGGATTGAAAGCGAGTTAGGATTATGGATTCATGTCCTAATTTCGAATGATAATCACAAGATTAATTGAATGATATTTCAGTTAGGGTTGTGGTTTCAATTAATTTAGGAGTATAGTCGATTGAACTGCTTCTATTGAGATTGAATGAATGTTCATGATAGAATCAATTTATGAGAATGATGATGATTCGAAAAGCTTGGGTTGGTGAACTGGATTGATGCTTTCTAATCTATTTTACTTTACTCCTTGATAATTTTGTTAATTTCTGCATTGTTCTTTAATTTTAGTTTGTGTTCTTGCATGTTTTACTTTATGCATACCAACTGTTCGACAAAAATTCCCCCTATTATTACCAATGATTTGAAGCTAGAACCATATTGATCGTATCTCTGAGTCGACCTAGGTTAGCTCCGTGCTACAGAATTAGCTTAGTAAAATTGTTTTTGATGCTTCTCGACAAAGCAATATTAGCTTGGTGGAGGGTTAGACCCGTTATTATCTCTATGTTCCAAACAATCTTTTTTTAGTTCTTTTGCTCTACTTTTTTTCCCCTTCTTTTTTTACCTTTTTTTTTTTGTATCTATCATTGGGTTCATCTACTACCAACCCCAATTAACTTGGGTTAAAAGTACTGTTGATGTTAAATATAAAGTGTGTTAAAAAAGCATGTTGCTTGCATTATTGTTACAAATGCATTTGATAATGTTTAAGTTCCTGGTAGCCGCTTGCCTAATTTACTGACTATAAAAGAAAAATATCTTGGTGGTATAAAAGCAAAATATCTTGGTGGTATTTTTTTGGTTGGGTGGTCAGAATTGGATATGGCAATGAGGATTCTAGCAAATGTATAATGTTCACGATCTGCAACAGGTTTTGAATTAAGGAAATTATGCAGAATGGAGTTATTGTTTGACTTCTAGCAGATACAGATAGGTGTTAGACAATGGTAAATGACTAAATGCGCATAATGAGCACTAATGAGAATCGCTCAGAGTGAAAGTGACAATTTATCAAATAGGTGGTGGGTGATGAATTAGTAACAATTGTTAAAGTTGGTTGATATGTTATTATGTAATTTAAAATATCAAAAATGCAATATTATTCAATTATTTTTTTGGTGTTTTATTCCCAAAATGGCCGAGCTGATTTTGTTTCTCCTCACTTGCTGTTATGAATGGTGCTATCTGTGGCTTAGATGAAAGGTTAAAAGCACGCTATTTTGAGAGGACTTTTTCATGTCGTACAGTAGTGGATTTGGTCCATTGTTAGTGGTAACGGTGGGATGATCTTCCTAATGTGTTTTGTAATGTTGTAATGCTATAAATAAGCTAACTGAAATCAAATAAATTTTTCTTTTGCATATATAATGATAATAGTAATCTTATTTTGACTTTATTTATTCTTACAAAATCGATATACTGAACATATCTTTAGAAAATAGAAGTTTGCCAGCTATATCCAAATGCTTAACCTTTACTTTTGAAGAAGGCAAAAGAACCTCAATGTCCTATATTTCACATGGGTTTCCATTTTGTTGGGCTTTTTGTATGTGTGTGTGTGTCTCTCTCTCTCTCTCTCTCTCTATATATATATATATATATATTAATGATTCTCCAAATAATTCAGTCAGTCCTAATATTTTATCCAAAATTTTTGAGTTAATTAACCAGTTAATAATCCAAAAATTTTATATTAAGGTCAAAATTATTGTTGGAATCTTTATCCTTGAGATTGAAGCTCTGTTTGACACAGGGACAGATTCAAACTGCATTCAGGAGGGATTAATTCAGATAAAATATTTTGAAAAAATTATTTATTTTTTAGTTCACACATTGTTTTGTATATTCTATATTTTAATTTGCATGATTAGTTTTATTTGTTACTAGAAATTGACTTTTTAATATATAATACCAATTGAGTAAATTCAAACTATTATTGAAATTTTAATATTAATATTGTTAAGTCAAAAGAGATGTATGTCTTAAGATGAATCAAAAACCTTATTTATTTTGTTTAAATGTAAACAAACACAAAAGTTAAAAGCTGAGTTTGATGCGCTATCAGAACATGTCTTGTAAAATTTGTCTCTCATGTTTCAGACGATAGCTTGATAGAAGCATGATCTGATATGACATCAAAGATAACATTAAAGACTTCATTTAATATTATGTGTGTGTGATCTGTTTTGTAGAAACATTCTCCTAGGATCTATCAACTCCTATAAATAAAAAATGAAGTTAAGATCTGAAATTCCTCAATCACCATCAAAGGAAGAGCCCTAGTTGCTCTAAGAAAAAAGCATTTTTTTACTGTATTGTTCAACACGCCAGCAACAAAGAGTGGACTTTCTGCATGAAGAAAGGATGTGCATTTAATGCAAGCAATAAATCCTCCAACGACCACATTCATTATGGAGGTCCATGGCAAGCTAAAGGTCTAGAATAAGAGCTTGAAACACTTCCTTTGGTGAGCTTTAAAGGACCAATTACAAGAGCTAGGACTTAAACACTTCAAGACCACATCCAAGCTAACTTGAACAAGCATGGAGAAACACACCAACTCAAGGATGACAAGGGTTGGATTTTGATGTCTCAAGTTCATTTTAATTCAATAAATTGCAGCACTTGTTAGTGGCAAAATTAGTTGTAATAAAAAGGCTTTAAGTGCATTAGTGTAAAGCTTTATAAGTGCACTTGTGTGTGACTTGTTGGCTGCACTTAGAGGCTGAAAAACTGCACCTTAAGCCTTAAAATACTGCACCTTTACACGAATTAGGACAACCAAGGTTAAGTTAGGGAAGCTTACATTACAAGCCTCATTTAGCTTGCATTTAGCTTCTTAGATTGCACTTAATTTCATTAGTGCTTCATGTGCATAGCTTGAATTTTATTCATATATAAAGCTGTCCGAAAATTGTTGTAACAACTTTTGTTCATTTGAATGCAATCTGAAAATTGTGTAAAGAGTCCTCTCTTTGTTCTTGTGCAAGAACCTCTTGTTTCTTATCAATGGCTTTAAGCTATTGTGGCGATTCTTCTTAGGCTTATTGGAAAGCTTTTCCATGATGCCATCCACCTTCATCCCTTACCTTTCTTCCACTTTCCATTGCTGAAATTAAAACTTACAAACAACCCATTAATTCGTGAAAACTGGACAACTTTGTGTCCTTGAGGAAAACTTGAAGTTTGAGTTTCAATGCAAGGTAGATTTGGAAAATTCATGGCTATTGGTTTCATCCATACATCAAGTGGTATCTAGAGCCTAATCCTTGTGAAATTCTTCTTTAAGTTTAGTTCTTAAAAGTTCTTCAAAGGTATAAAATTCTGTAACTTTTCAAAAATCTGAAATCCATTCTTTTTCCTTGTGTTCTTGTTATTTTGTGAAAAATTCTGGTGGGTTAGTCTTGGGTAGCGATCTGCCACATAACCCTTGTGTTTTTCTTCAAGTTTCATGTGATTTCATGTGTTCATGTTCTTCATGTGTTCTTGATATTTTTCTAATTTTTTAGCTTTGATTTTTGTCAATTTGTGTTAGTTAGTGTTTTTGTGTTGTATGACCACTTGTTTTGAATATAATCTCATGCCTAAACTGAATTGAGTTGTTAGAAGCAAATTTTACAATTGTTATATATCATATTTTCATGATTCATCAATTTCTTAGAGGATTATTGAACTTGTACAAAAGAAAAACAAGCAAAGTGCAGCCCAAGTGTTTGTGAAATTGTGGCTGGAAAAATAATCAAAGTGCAGTCCAAAAAAGTTTGTGAATTGTGGCTGGAAAAACAATCAAGTTACAGCCAAGAAGTTATTGAATTAGTGGCTGGAAAATGATAAAGAAAAACAGAATTTAGAAGCAAAGCAAA
The DNA here is from genome assembly GCA_007407185.1 of Glycine tomentella. Lineage (NCBI taxonomy): Eukaryota > Viridiplantae > Streptophyta > Magnoliopsida > Fabales > Fabaceae > Glycine > Glycine tomentella. Next base: position 167,686 of record PYAF01002309.1, read on the forward strand.
GTGACAAAAACTACAAGTTCAAGTTTCCTTTGAACCACAAAATTAAGTGAACTTGTATGACATGCAATTTAGTGAAAATTTGGCTTCTAACAATTGAATTTGTTTGGTATACCTCCCTTGTGCAGTTTGGTACAGCCCATATATGTCCTTGAGTTGTCTCATTAAATTCCAATTAGAGTTGTACTTTTCTAAATTTTTTCTTTTGTTGCTTGTCTCTTAAAATTTCCAAGGTTTTGTCTTAGAATTTTCTTGTTCTTGGACTATTGAGTCTAGCCTAGAATTGTTTCCTATTTCACAATAGTAAAGAAGCTTGATTTGATTAGAAGTTTTTGCTTAAGAACTATAGAGAGGAACAAGAGTGGAAAAAGGCAAGAGAGAAGATTATAGAAAGATCCTAGATAAAGTGTGCAAACACGAGTGTAAGTGGCAAACACTTAGAGAATGGTGAGAACATTATTACATACTTGTGTTTTTTGCTAACCATTTCTTTTGAAGGATGAGCTCAACAGGAGATGAGGCTTTGTCACCTAGGACATCTAGGTTGGTGAAAGCCATGACAAAATAAATGGAAGAATTGCAAACCAAAATGGATGCAATATTTGAAGAGTTGCAAAAGAAGACTCAAAGAAGGAGTAGTCCAAATGGTAGTGTGGATGGAGAGGCTTATGGTAGTAGGAGGGTGAGTGAGTATGCTTCCTCTCATGGAGGAAATTATGAAGATGAGAGGGGGGATTGGAGAGAAAATAATAGAAGAGAAAATAATATGAGACACAATCCTAGGATCCAAAGTAGAGATGAGGAAGATTGGAGGAGAGAAGATAGAGATGAGAGAAATGAAGGATTGAGTGGAGTGAAAATAAAAATTCCAAAATTCTATGGTGATAATAATCCTGAAGTTTACTTTGAGTGAGAGATGAAGGTAGAACAAATTTTCTCATGCCAACAATTTGATGAAGAAAAGAAAGTGATTGTAGCAACTCTAGAATTTGGTGGCTATGCTTTTGTGTGGTGAAACCAATTTCTAATGGCCATAGAGAGGTTGAGGAGAGAAAGAATACATGGCTGGAATGACTTGAAAAGATGCTTGAGAGAAAGATTTGTTCCCACTTATTGTGCAAGAGAAGTCCACAACAAGCACCGAAGACATTTCCAAGGCTACAAGAGTGTAGATGACTACTTGATAAGTGTCATATCTTAGTAAAAATTAGGGCTATAATGTTGGCACTCATCTTTTGATTTTAGTAAATTTCTTGATTAAATTGCCCTAAACCTAGTTGTTTTGTATCTTGTATAAATATGTAGGATGTTATTCACATTTTGGAAGATTCATCCACTCAAATTCGGTGTTTTGATAGGTACCAACTGTATCCAGAACATCCAAAGCAACAAAGGCAAGTACAAAGGGGCAAAAATGTCAATTTAGGAAGATTCCAAAAGCAAATTTGCCCGGGACTCACCCAGGCCAACACCTGTCTTCACTGTTGGGTTTTTAACTCATCCAAGCGAGCAAAATAGGCACAAAACACTCACCTAGGCGAGTGGCTTGCTTCACCATTAAGAGATTAACTTGCCCAGGTGAGTGGAAATAGGCAAAATTGGTCCCCTGGGCGAGTGGGCCTAAGCAAGTGACCCAAAACTATAAATAGGCATGCAAGATGAAGGGGGAGGCATCAATTTTGAAAACAAGAACATGAGTATAGGTTTTAGAAGCTTATGGAGAGCGAGAGAAGTGAGGAACTAGTGTGGAAACTCTGCTGGAAAGAATCGGTGATGGCTGTCTTCATCAATTCTTCCTTTAATATTTACTATATCCATGAATCTTTTCTGAAAATATAATGAACACTTATGCAAATAACCAAGAAGGGGGGTGAATTGATTTTACCTCAAAGTTTTTAAAATTTCCTTTCAAAATTGCTACAGCGAAAGACTTACAAGAAGGATCGTATCTTGAAAAACAATTAAGAAAACAATTTTCTTCACCTTAACCAATCAAACCACTTTAGTGTTGTGACCAATCTTGAGATATGAACAAAAACTTTATACTTCAAGAATAATATGAAGATAAACAGAAATATTCAAACACACAAGATTTATACTGGTTCACCTCTCAACCTCAAAGGCTACATCCAGTTTTCTTCTAATCAAACCTTGATTAGAGTTTCACTATAACAAATATAATATCTTTACAAGCTTACAATGATCTATTTTACCCTCCATGGGTAAAACTCAAAATCTAAACCTATATACTTTTCAAAAGATCTAGAACTAGAGATCCCCTCTCTGTTCTTCCCACTAGAAACCTTTCTAGATAAAGTTTTAAAGATTACAATTTGTTAAAAGAACATTCAACAACAAATACAACACAAATATCAACAATAACCAAGCTTAGAGTTCAAGAAAGATATCACCTCTTATTCCTTAGTGAATTCAATAAAATGAATGATCTAACCAGACTGAGAATGTATGCAATTGATCTTTCTTGATGACTTCTTTAATCAGAAAGCTTGAACAAATGCTTCACATCATGTAGACAATGACTAACATATCATGTAAAACTCCATGACTATTAGAATCTTTTTATTTTCTAATCTCCTTCTTCCTTTGTGTTTTATGAACTCTTGAAAGTGATTTTCTTAGTGCTTGTACGAAAACTTCACGAAGTATATCATATATAAACTCAGTGCAAGTTGTTCTATTTATAAAAAAACAGACATAACTAATTGTAATCAATTATTTCGTCAATGTAATCGATTATTTTAACCAGATAATCGATTAAAGTGTTCATCCGAATTCTGGAAAAATGTCAAGAACAAAATAATTGATTAATTCATCATGTAATCGATTATTCCAAATGACCTGTGTTTCCTGATACACATAGATAATCGATTAATTTCCCAAATAATCAATTATCACAGACAATGTGAAAAACTCATCAATGCATATTTAATCGATTACAATAATCTGGTAATCGATTAAACCGGATGAAAATGATTTTGTGAATTATGCAGTGACTCAGATAATCGATTATCACAGAGCACGTCTGATTCTGTGTTAGACTCATTTATTCGATTACGAATCAATGGTAATCGATTAAAATGTTCATAAGGCAATATGTAGACCTGTTCACATGCATTTAATCGATTATATCATATAGGTAATCGATTAAAACAGTGAAAAATAGTTTTTCTAAGAATCTAGTTGCCTTTATGACTTAACATCTAAATGTTTATTACCATATGATTAAACATGATATAATGTATGTATGAATGCATGAATAAATCAAGATTTAGTAAGGATTATGAGGCTTTAACCACTTGAACCAAGCTTAAGCAAGAATTTAAATGCCATCAATTTAGTGGGCATGTAAAATATCAAAACTTGGATTCTTCATCTTCTTGATTCCATATGTTCATCTTCCTCATAGCTAACATTTTCTACTCCTTATTGGTAATTTCATTTTGTCCTTAATGCTTGATTCTACTTGATCACTAGTTTTATGAAAATTAAATTCTAAGTTTGACTGGAAAGTACTTTTAGGATTTGAACTGAATGATTTTACTCATTACGTTACGTTGCTAGGAATAGGGCATAACATTTTGATTGCAAATAACACGAGATTATGAGTATAATATGCTGGGATGTTTATTGAAATGCGAGGGATCGATATTTAGTAAATATCCTTAGAATTCTCGAATGTGAGGGGTCGATTTGGGGAGATTTAACGTGTGCATCAATAAGGATAAAAATGATTTATACATGGTAATGTTAACTGAATACTAAGGGTATGAACGATGAAATCCAATCCTACACCTTTTTTAATTAATTAAACTCGATTTATTTGTTTCCATAGTTTTCGTAATACCAAACGTACTAAATCCGTTAATTACCCATTTTCTTTATATCCGTATTTTCTGTTATTTCACAAACACATGAAATTCCGCTCATACTCATTGTACATAGCTATTAAACTGTTAAGTTTTATTTGGAGTAATAGAGTAACTCAAGTCCCTGTGGAGACGATCTTTTATAAATTTTGTAACCTGCAACGACAATTGGTACGCTTGCCAAAAGTCTAACAAGTTTCTAGCGTCGTTGTCGAGGACTTGAGTCGTTTACTCAGTTCTTTTAAATTTAATCTTTCAGTTTAGTAGGGCTTTTCTCTTTACTTTCGTTATATATATTTATTTTAAATTTTGTTAACCTTGGTGCTTACGGGATCTTGTAGTTTGTTTTTTTTTCCCTTTATGTGAGGTAAGCTTTCTACAGATAAACCTTTGTTTGATCTAGAAATTACCAAAACAGAAAAGAAAAATAGGAAGAAATAGAAACAAGAAGCCAATAAGCCACCGGGGGAATCTTCGTCTATCGATTCTCCTTTATCAGAAAAACCACTTATACGTGATATGGCTGATAGAGGGGGAGAAGGAAATAGGCCACCAAGGAGGACTCTTGGTGACTATGCATACCACAAGGACCAAAGCACTACAACAACATAGTCATCCCGCCTTTCAACAATAAAGTTGTGGAATTGAAGCCAGCATTACTTAGTCTAATTGGCTCACATCCATTTGTTGGGCTAGATCATGAGGATCCATACACGCACTTGTCTACATTCATGGAGCTATGCTAAAGTTGTTTAGCTCAGAGCTTTTCCATTTTCTTTGATAGGTAAAGCTATAAGACTTGGCTCCAGTCCCAACCAAACAAAAGTCTCAACACTTGGGAAGAAGTGGAGGAAAAATTCATTGCTAGATTCTTTCCTCCATCAAGATTCATCAATGCCAAATCAACAATCTCTACATTTTCTCAAGGAGTAGATGAACCTCTGTGTGAAACATGGGAGAGATTCAAATCATTACTGCGAAGGTGCCCAAACCACTATTTTGATGATGCTGCACAACTACATATTTTCTACAGTTGTTTGAAACCTCAGACAAAGATGATTCTTGATGCCTCAGCTGGAGGTACTATGATGTCAAAGAGCCTGGAGGAAGCCATTGTAATCATTGACTCCATAGCAGCTAGTGATTACCAATCTCACCATGACAGATCTCCAATACAGAGGAAGGGTATAATGGAGCTTGATACTTAAAATGTCATCCTAACCCAGAATAAATTGTTAACTCAGCAACTAGAGGCCTTAACTAAACAAATAGGCCAACTTCCTCAACAAATTCAACAATAAGGATCACAGAAAACACACACAGCACAACAAGTTCAACAAATCCTGAGATGTGATTTTTGTGGTGGAGAACATCAAAATGACCATTGTTCAGCACCTGGTGATTGTCAACCAGAAGAAGAGGCTAATTTTTTGTAGAATTAGACCAAACCTCAGTAGAACTATCAAGGAAATTACCAAGGTTACTGTTGATTCAAGAGGAGCTATGCATAAATGAACAAGAAACAAGCTTTGGTGTTTAGTGCTTTCAACATGCCTAATTGGAAAAATGCCAAAGAAGCTATGAAGATCAATTTGATTCATGTAAAAAGGGAAGTTGTGTAATCTAATAATCTAAGAGCATATCATGCATAATCATTCATCTAGGATTGTTAGATTGTAGGTCTAAATAAAAGCAATTAACAAGGCATTTAAAAAGCAAAGTTTTTGGACAAATGATGTTTTCCTGCATTAATCGATTACAACATTGATGGCATTGATTATTTTGTTCTTCGTGCCTTATGGAAAACAAATCAAGAACATTGTAATCGATTACATATCGAATTAATCAATTACATAGGCTAAAATGGAAAAATCTTACTGACTATCTTAATCGATTACATAAGTTAGTAATCGATTACATCTATGCCTATGGATTACATGTTCTGCTGATTTAATCGATTACATATCGTTTTAATCAATTACATAGTACATATGAGAATATAGGATTGTCTGTCTTAATCGATTACCAAATTTTGTAATCGATTACTCAGTGCATTTGGAAAAACATGATTGTCTGTCTTAATCGATTACATTGTTCATAGCTCAAACCTAGAACATATCAGGAGCACTTTAATCGATTACATTCTTGATTTAATCGATTACAAATGTGAAATAATCAATTACAGGAGCGTGTTTAATCGATTATTTTCAGTTAAAAAGCTGTTATAAATAAAACTTCTTGCTCTGTGTTTTAGAGATTTGAGATTTTTGAAATCTGAGCAATCACAAACACTCCTAAGCTTTCTTTAGTATATTTCTGGGTTTCTAAAAGCATTTTAGCTTCACAAATTCATATGGGTTTTTGGTCTTAAAGAAGTGAAGCATCATTAAGGTTCAAAGCATAAGGAAAGGGATGCATTGAGTATGTAATCTTTCTTTCAACCTGTTGAATCATTCACATGCATATGTTTTCTGGATTATCAGGTGAAATCTTTCCTTATTCTTTGAAGGTGTAAATCTTTTAATTGATTTCTGTAAAGATTAACTTATTGTTAATTGGGTTCTTACATGAAGATTAGAGATAGTGTTTCTCTAAGGGTTGCTGAGTAGTGTTCTCAGTTTTGGGTTTGGTCTCTAAGGGTCTAATAGTGTTTTAGACTTCTGAACCTTATCTAGGATTGATAAAGAGAGGCTTGTAACATCTTGTAAGAATATTATTTGCAATAGTGGAACTCTACTCTAGTGTTGAGTGGAAGAACTGGATGTAGCTTCATAGTGTTTGAAGTGAACCAGTATAAAATTTGTGGCTGATCTTTATTCCTTTCTCTTCATCTCTAAATTGCTTTGGTTGTGAATCAAGTACATTGCAAAGAAAGTTTTAAATTGCTTATTGATTTCTTGACAGAGGAATTTGATTGAATACAAGATTCTTGGTTTCAAAAATGTTTTTAAAGTGATAAAGATCCTGTGGAAACTCTGATTTGAAAATTTTAATTTACCAAGGTTCAACCAATTCACCCCCCTCTTGATTGTTTTGAAGTGTTCCTATCATTTTCAGTTACCGAGGTGGTCCAGGTTCAAATCAACCTTATGGTTGGAGACAAAATAATAATGCATATACTGCTCCCACTAACCCTCCTTTTGCAGGTCCCACTAACAACTCATATGCAGGTCCTTCTAATAATTCTTATGCAGGTCCTTCAAATAGGGGTCCACAACAGCAAGCTCAGTCTGATAGATTGTCAAAAATGGAAGACACTCTAACTCAATTTAGCAGATGTCCATCACCAATCAAAAGAATACTGATGCATCTATCAAAAATATCGAAGTTCAAGTTAGACAACTCGCAAAACAACTTTTTGAGCATGGAGGTGGCTCTTTCTCAGCAAACACACAAGTCAACCCAAAGGAACAATGCAAATCTATTACAACAAGGAGGGGGACTATGGTTAGTTTGAAGGATGATGATGAGAAAAAGAAAAATGAAGGAGTTGTATAAAAAAATAATGAAAAGAAAAAAATTGAAAAGAAAATGAGAAAAATGAGGAAGTGGTGACAAATGAAAAAATTGAAAAGAAGGTGATGAGTGAAGAAGAGAAGCAGAAAACAATTGATAAAGGCAAAGTTATGCTAAACCCACCACCAGTGCAACATATGCCTTATCCACATGTTCCATCAAAGAAAGCAAAAGAAAGGCAGTACAAGCGTTTCCTAGATATTTTCATACAACTGCAAATCAACATTTCTTTTTCAGAAGCATTGGAATAGATGCCAACATATGCCAAGTTCATGAAGGATCTACTCACAAAGAAGAGGAGATACATGGATGATGAAACAATAGAGTTGGATGCAGGATGTAGTTGGGAAATTATCAGTAGGACCTAGCGCTTCTTGGTTTAGGTGCAAGCATCAACCTCATTCCATTATCCATGATCAAAAGGATAGGAGAAGTAGAAATCAAACCAACGAGGATGACATTGCAGCTAGCTTATAGAACTATTAAGCATCCTTATGACATTATTGAGGATGTATTGGTGAAAGTCGACAAGTTCTTCTTTCCAGTCAACTTTGTAGTGATGGATATGGATGAAGACAGTGAAGTTCCATTAATTCTTGACAGACCTTTCATGAAGACTGCCAAGGTCTTGATTGATGTTGATAAAGGTTCACTATAAGGGTGCAAGATGATGAAGTGCAGTTTAATGTCCTTGAAGCCATGAAACACCCTATAACACCCTGAAATTTCGATAACTGAAAATAGATGTTTAATGTATTTCTTATGTTATTTGACTATTTGATTAGTTTATAATTAGTTGAAATGTTATGTGGATTCTCCATGTGCAATTGCTTGTTGTAGATTCAAGTTATGGGGAATTTGCTTCAGTTGTGTTGAAATGGTGTTTTTTCGAGTTTGACCCGAAAACATGATTTAGTAAAATCATTATTAGGGATTGATTAACCGTTGGATCATCTTCAAATTTTAAAGCCTAGCTTCCTAACCTATATATCTAACTTTTGACCGTTGGGATTGTCCAAATAATGTCTGGAACGTGAGAAATTAATTTTTCACTAAGGCAGAAAATTCTAGAATTTGGGCAGCTCGCCCAGATGAGTTTTACAGGAAATTTTTGGTCACCTGGGCGAGAGTAGAGGTGGTGGAGAATACGTTTTAAAGCTTCCAAGTCATGAAAATGAAGGTTCTTCCTCCTCCAAACAGCCCCAAGCTCCCCCACCACCCTGCTCCACCACCCACAGCCACCGGAGAAAACCATGGGCCGCTGTTGCTTGCCACGAGACCTCGGCACAGAGAAGAACCTTTCAATCGAAGCGGAATCTTCGAAACTCTTCTCAAAGTTTCGGTAGAGAACGGAGCTCCCAATCCTCCTTTCTTGGTTTCCTTGAGGTAATCTTAGTTTCCTTTGTCTTCTTCTAGCTAGTTTAAGTCTCTCTTGATGTCTCTTGTGATTCGGGTAACGTTATGGGCTGTTTCTATACTTCCTTTGAAAATGAGATGTTGTAAAAGTCTCCTTTTTTTGAAACTGATGTCATTTTTGTGATCCTTGCTGAATTCTGGTCACATTGGTGTGATCGAAATTTCAAAATGATGTCTTTTGATGTGGACTCCTAAAACACCCTTGTAACCCCTTTTTGAATTTGAGCGGGTATTTGACCCCAAATGTTAATATTGACCTTACCTTGGAAATCTATATTAAATTGTCTTCGATTTGGTATATAGAGCTCTGCATTTGGGCTAAAGCACATGAACTTGAGAGATCCCAAAATGAAGTTTCAAGGAGCTAACAGAGGGATATAGATAGGTAAGGGGAGTTTATTATTTATTTCTAGTTTTGATACCATAGTTGGGGGCCAGGAAGTCCAACTATGAAGATAACTGCCTGTCCCTACTGTGTGCTGGTTTTCAAGAAAAACTAAGTTTTTAACTAATGGGATGCGATGTATTTATGATTGGTATGTGTTTGTTCCTGTGTGTGCCTGTTTTCTAGAAAAAAAATGTTTTTAACCAATGGGATGCGATGAATTGGCTTGTTGATGGATAAACTGTGAATAATATTGTTGTTGTAATGATTGGATTTTTGGGAAAAGCCTTAGTTACAGAGGAGACTCTGCCCAAAATTTTATAATATATTCTGATATTTAATTCTTTATTAAATTTTTAAATGGGCATAAGAGTGTGTTTTATACTTTGTAGTCCTCCTCTTTAATTTAGAATTTTCCTAAAAATATCAGTCTTGTGATATGATGAATTGTGAATGTATGAAATTTGGATTGTCTGAAGACTTGGGGAATGTGAATCTCAGGCATATGTATTATGTATAGATGTGAAATATG
>PYAF01002309.1:194338-205068 GCA_007407185.1 Glycine tomentella
ATTGTATTTACATTTTTCTTATAATTTTCTGATACCTGAGGTTGTCTAGATTGAGCTCTTTTCAAGATATTTTCCAAAATTCCTAAAAATCACAGTTTATGATTCTCTGTCACCAACCATGTTGATAATTTGTTGTCTAAGAGTATTTTATCCCATCCTCAGGTTCCCACAAATTTCTAAGGTCATCTAGTCCTTGTTTGACCCAAAGGGTATTTTGGTAATTTTACCCCTCACTCTAGGGGTAAAATCGTCATTTCCAAAAATGTTCAGGGAAACTCTGTAATTGTCGCCCTAAGGGTATTCTGCTCATTTTTTAAACATCCCAGAGTATTTATAAAATTTTTTCCTTAAAATATCTTACTAAAATGTCTAGGGCAATTTGGTCATTTTCCAAAATGTCCAGGGGCATTTCTGTCATCTTTTCCTATACTTTTTGTACTGCCTCTCATTAACATTTTATCCCCATAATTGACTGCGTTTCCAAAATTTGGGGTGTTATAATCCTTGCATTTCAATTTGCATAACTCATTTACTTTCATACATAGGTGCAATAAAACTTGAAAGCTGCTAAATGATTTCAAAAGAAAATAAGTTCTCATGGCTAAGTTTTTGGAAAAATGAAAACTTACTGTTTTAATCGATTGCATAGTGTATTTTGGAAAATCATACATTGTTGCTTTAATCGATTACCATTTATCGTAATCGATTACATAGGTTTTTAGAAAACTTTGTTTTTCTGCTTTAATCGATTACATTGCGTAATAATCAATTATTTTGTTCATAATCTTTTTCCAGAATGTTGAGGAACAATTTAATCGATTATTTAGTTACTTTAATCCAGTGTAATCGATTATTGTGTGTTAAATCTGTTTTTTTAAAAACCTTGTGGGTCAGTTCTTTATAAATAGACCTTGTGTGAATTACCCAATACATATGAGTGACTTACCAAAAAGACACCAAGCTTTCTAAGTGTTCAAGAGACTAATTTCCTTGTGAGTAACACATCTTGTGAAGATCAAGATTTCTGAGTTTTTAATAGAAGATGTGCTAAAGAAAAGAAGTTTTCAACATATTGATTCTGAGCATTAGAATTCATACTACCTGGATTGTGTGATAATCTCAAATTCATTTTCATTCATTCATGCATGAAGGATCACAGGTAGTGTTTATCTTGAATAATTCTTTTTAGATTTTCTAAGAGTTTGTTGTGTTGTGTTGTAATATTTCAAATTGATTCTTTGTAAAGCATTCTAGAGTAGGGTCCTCTAGGTTTGAAGATTTGAGTAGGTTTCTCAAGATCTTTGTGAATTATTTCTAATAGTGTTTTAGAATTCAGAATCTTTGTCTAGTGTTGATAGAGATTGTCACTTGCTGTGCTTGTACAAGAATAATTTGATATAGTGAAAACTCTAACCTAGTGTTGGTTGGAAGACATTGGATATAGCCTCCATGTTTGTGAGGTGAATCAGTATAAATTGTTGTGATTGATTCTTTATCTGTATAGCTTTCATTACTATTGTTTAGAAATCAATATACAATCAACAAGAAATATTTCAGTCATTACATGCATTCCAAGGTGATTTTAGATTGAAAGAAAACTCTATTTTTGATCAAGGGTGATTGAGTGATACGATCCAGGTTTTAAATTTCGCAAATTGTTTTCAAGTTTTTAAAGGCAATATTAACCAATTCACCCCCCTCTTGGTTATTTGAAGTGTGTTCATAGTATTTTCACTTACATGCGTCATATGGCTGACCAACAAGTTGCCAACTACAGGGGACAGATGCACCTGAATGAAAGCTTTTACAACTACACCATGCATCAACATCGCCAGGATCCAAACCCCTTCCCTTGGCCTACCCCTGACTAATTCAGAGCCCATGGCTTGGGGACAAGCCTATTTTTCAAGAGGAGGCAGAAGACCAAGCGGCTGATCAAGGCCATGCAGTTGACCAAGAAGCTGCAAATGAAGGAGAAGGAGCAACTAATGATGATGATGAAGAGTTGGTCCAGAATATTGCCAATTATCTCATTGATCTTCAAAATCCGTGACATTTTCTTGATATCTCTTTACCGCTTTCTTTATTACTTTACATTTTCTTGATATTTCGGTACTTTATTTTCGTATTTTAAATATGTTAGACTTTTTGCTTAGATAATTGTGCGCATTGATAATGTTGTTTTGGGTTACTGGCACTATATTATGCATAATTGTGACAAAATACATAGAAGGTTCCCGTATGTGTTTCTTTTTTGGAAGTACAAATTTTTGATTTAAATTTTTTGTTTCATTCTACTAACATAGTTATAGTTATAGGTATGAATTTTTCGGGACTTAAAAGACATTGTTTTTTTAGAAACAGAACATGTTTTGCAAAGAATCAACAAATAATATTTTTTGAAACTTACTTTTTGAATCATAACACAACAAAATGATTTTTATAGGAAACTTTGAGAAATGAAAAACAAATTAATGGTTTTCCAGATTCCAAATGAAGGCAGATGTTTTTACATGGAATTGATAAAAGACATCTTTCGAAAACACTGATTTGATTTGAACATGGAAACAGGCCTTAAAGCTTTAGTGAGTGAGTGCATCCACAGAAATTATATTAAGTGTCCTCACTAATATGTTTTATAGTTAATTTTGCATGAATTTCTAATTGTCATAACATATGATTCATGGATATGATTTAGGCCTTCTTTCTTTGTTATGCATTTTTAAACCACTGGCCGAAAAGCTATCCCAATATATGATGATTTACCACTTGCTAGCCCTTTTGAGCCAAAACACTTATGATTTTCTTTGGAACACTAACCTATAGTAAGAATTTCCTACCTTACCTTAGGTTAGGAGAGCAAAATGGATTCTGTTAGAAATTTTGGATGGTTAAAAAGATGAAAAAAACTTTGCTTTTAAAAGGTTGATGAAGATACAAAAAAGAGAAAGAAAAAGAAAGAAAACAAAAAAATTCTTGTGTTCTAAAGTTATACAATGTGTTGAAAAAATTTTATAAATTGGGAGATTTGTGATTGGAAGGATTGGTATGAGAAACATGGATATCTTGGTAGAAAGAGAAAGAATTAGGAAGTGATGATAGCATTGTTTTATCCTTGTTTGCTCTCCTATTCTCAAGGTATTTTTGAATATCCAGAAAAACCAAGATTTATTTCAAAACCAGGCCCAACCATAAAAGTCCTAATGATCCATGATAATTACGTACTTTGATTTGATGGGAAATGAATTGTAAAATTAATTTATGACATATCAGTGTTGAAATTGAGAATAAACACTTACCTGTGAGAGAATGAAACACTTTTTGAGAGGTTTTCCTTTGTTTGAACCAATCAAGTATTCTCTTTGATGTTCTTTAGAAATGAAATGTAAATTTATCTTAATTTCATTTGGTTTAGTGAATTCCAACTTTTGTGTTTTCAAAATCATGAAAAATTTATTCATATTACTTTTTGAAAGTTGGTTCGTTACAAAAGCATGTTCATATTAAAAGTATTTTCTACATATTACTTATACTCTAAAATACCTTGAAGTGTTCTCTTACTTTGCTTGATGACAAGCAAGCTTCTAGGTTAGATGGAGTTGATAAATGTCATATCTTAGTAAAAAATTAGGGCTATAATGCTAGCACTTATCTTTTGATTATAGTAAATTTCTTGATTAAATTGCCCTAAACCTAGTTGTTTTATATCTTGTGTAAATATGTAGGGTGTTATTCACATTTTGGAAGATTCATCCACTCAAATCCTGTGTTTTGATAGGTACCAATTGTATCCGAAACATCCAAAGCAACCAAGGCAAGTACAAAGGAGCAAAAATGTCAATTTAGGAAGATTCCAGAAGCAAATTCGCCCAGGACTCGCCCAGGCCAACGCCTTTCTTCATTGTTGGGTTTTTAACTCGCCCAAGCGAGTGGAAATAGGCAAAATTGGTCGCCTAGGCAAGTGGGCCTAAGAAGGTGACCCAAAACTATAAATAGGCATGCAAGATGAAGGGGGAGGCATCAATTTTGAAAACAAGAACATGAGTATAGGTTTTAGAAGCTTAGGGAGAGTGAGAGAAGTGAGAAATTAGTGTGGAAACTCTGTCGAAAAGAATCGGTGATGGCTGACTTCATCAATTCTTCTGTTGATCATGTGCTCTCCACAATGATTGGCTAGCTTCTCCTAAGGATTGGATGTAATCTTCTTGCCCTTATGTATCTCCTTTAATATTTCCTATATGCATGAATCTTTTCTACTCCTTATTGGTAATTTTATTTTGTCCTTAATGTTTGATTCTACTTGATCACTAGTTTCATGAAAATTAAATTCTAAGTTTGACTGGAAAGTACTCTTAGGATTTGAACTGAATGATTTCACTCATTACATTACGTTGCTAGGAATACGGCATAACGTTTTGATTGCAAATAACACAAGATTATGAGTATAATGCTAGGATATTTATTTGATATGCGAGGGATCAATATTTAGTAAATATACTTAGAATTCTCGAATGCGAGGGATCGATTTGGGGAGATTTAGCGTGTGCATCAATAAGGATAGAAAATGATTTATACATGGTAATGTTAACTGAATACTAAGGGTATGAACGATGAAATCCAATCCTACACTTTTCTTGAATTAACTAAACTCACTTTATTTGCTTTCGAAGTTTCTGTAATACCAAACGTACTAAATCCATTAATTCCGCATTTTCTTTATATCAGTATTTTATGTTATTTCACAAACATATGAAATTCCGCTCATACTCATTGTACATAGCTATTAAACTATTAAGTTTTATTTGGAGTAACAGAGTAACTCAAGTCGCTGTGGAGACGATCTTTTATAAATTTTGTAACCTGCAACGACAATTGGTACGCTTGCCAAAAGTCTAACACTACTATAAAGAGATAGAATTAATGATGATGAGGGATGGAATTGTGGAGGTCAAAGAAGCAACCATGGCTAGGTTCCTTCATGGCTTGAATAGAGAAATTCATGATGTGATGGAACTACATTCTTATGCTACAATTGAGGAGCTAGTCCACAAAGCTCAAAGGGTGGAGCAACAATTAAAGAGGAGAAAATTCTCCAATGGGGCTGCAACTTCTAGCTGGAAAGACAAGCATAGGAGGGAGGTTTCTCAAGTGAAAAATAAAGAAGAAAAGGTGGAGAGCTCAAGCAAAAATATTGTGGATCCAACTCCAACAAGATCAAGCAATATCAAGTGTTTTAAGTGTCTTGGCAAGGGTCACATTGCTTCCCAATGTCCCAACAAATGAACTATGATTACATAAAGAGTGAGTCTTCAAGTGGCTCAAATAGTTCTTCAAGTGAAGAAGAAGAAGAACTCACACTAGTGGAGGCTGAGGAGGGTGATCTATTGATGGTAAGGAGAATGTTGAGCAATTTTTGTGGAGAAAAAAAGGAGACTCAAAGAGAAAATATTTTCACACAAGGTGTTTAGTTGAAAATAAAGTGTTCTCACTTATCATTGATGGAGGTAGTTGCACCAATGTGGCTAGTACAAGGCTTGTTGAGAAGTTACACTCGCCAACCACAAAGCATCCAAAGCCATACAAGCTACAATGTGTTAGTGAAAGTGGAGAAGTTGTGGCAAATTCTCAAGTGCTCATTCCTTTTTCTATTAATGCTTATAATGATAATGTTCTTTGTTATATTGTACCTATGGAGGCTGGTCATATACTTCTTGGTAGGCCATGGCAATATGATAGAAAAGTGATACACAATGGCATGTAGAACACTTTTGAGTTTGAGCACTTAGGCGAGAAAATTATTTTGAGGTCGTTGACACCTAGACAAGTGTGTGAGGATCAAGTGAGAATGAAAGAGAAAGAATTGAGGAGTTTAAAAAAAATATTGCACTTGACAAAAAATTCTGCAAAAAAAGGCAAAGAAAGTGAGCTTCCAAAGAGAAAAAACTAGTAGGAAGCAAAGAAAAGAGAAAGAAAATGAGAGCAAAAAAATTCATGATATTAAAGACAGCTTGTTCTTGAGTGAAAAGAAAATCAAGAGAGTGTTATTGGCACAACAACCTCTTTATTTTATGCTTCCTAACTCTCATGTGGAAAGTTGCCCAAAGCTATGTAATCACTTTTGGAGGATTATCAAGATGTTTTTCCAAAAGAAGTGTCTAATGGCTTGCCTCTTTTGAGAGGGATAGAGCACCAAACTGACTTGTTTCCAGGTTGTTCACTCCCAAATAGGCCAACATATAAGACTTCCCCCATGGAAGCAAAGGAGATCCAAACACAAGTGGCAAAGCTACTTGACAAAGGGTGGATCCGTGAGAGCATTAGCCCTTGTGCTATGCCTATTATTCTTGTGCCTTAGAAGGAGGGAACTTGGAGAATGTGCATGGATTGTAGGGCAATGAACAACATGACCATAAGGTATAGACATCTCATCCCTAGACTTAATGATCTTTTAGATGAATTGCATGGTGCTACTATTTTCTCTAAAATTGATCTTAAGAGTGATTATCATCAAATAAGGATAAGGGAAGGGGATGAATGGAAAACGGCTTTCAAAACAAAATTTGGGCTTTATGAATGGTTAGTTATGCCTTTTGGTTTGACTAATGCACCAAGTACCTTTATAAGACTTATGAATCATGTTCTTAGACACTTTATAGGCAGGTTTGTGGTAGTGTACTTTGTGACATTCTTGTTTATAGTGCCAATTTAAATGATCATTTGATGCATGTTAAAAGTGTCTTGAATGTGCTAAGGAAGGATGTAATGACCCGCCTCGTTGCTATGGCATCACAAACTCTAGACGTGTAAATTTCAAATTTTAATGAAAACTTCATTAATCTGATTATGAAAATGGTAGTAAGTTTTTCGCAATAATACAATAATCATACACACGATGCAAGTACAACAATTGAATACCTATGTATACATATACTATATCAGTACTCATCATTCACATGTTTAGAATTTAATTTAGTTTTACATGTAATTACGATTAAAAATATACGTGTCTACAAAAAGGATTAAGGGACTAACTATGAAAGAGTTAATTAACAAAACACAACTCTTCCAAAAAGAGTTCCAACATCACCACATTGGCTTGTCGGCTCCAACAAAAAAAAGATCTCTCTCTCTCTAAGGTCACCTACTGCTGCTCATCTGCTCCCACGAACGAAAGTTCGCGATCATCACAGGTATCAACCACACGGTACAACAAATACAAGGGTGAGTTTATTCAACAAGCATCAGATAACAACCATTGGAAAGGAAACAACATTAACAACCCCTATCATTACCACAAGTCCATCAGTCCAATACACACTCGACAAACCCATCATTCCATTACACGTTCAACAAAACAATCATCCAATGCATTCCACAACTCAAACAATCATGTTCAGAATGATGTATGCATCTCTCAGGAAATAGCCTCTCTCAGAAAAATGATGCAGTAGTTCGTCAAGGTCACCCTGTCGTGCACTGGTCGCTTGCCCCCCCCCATGGTGATCAGCCCTGAGTCACAAGGGAGTTCCAAATAGAGTTATGCCCCCTAGTACCCCCGTACTTACTGCCACCATTCTATTTCCATCCATGAAATATGAAGTATGAACATGGGCACCATCAATGCAATAACCATGGATAGGACCGAAATTTTAACAATCCCTTTCTCTCTTGGGATGCTTAAAATTCGTAAACCCACCCTCGCAAGGTTATCCAGTCATGCACCCCCCATGTACATACACAACATCACCGATACACTAACCATGGATAGATAGGGACCGAAATTTTAAACAATCCCATTCTCTCTTAGGATGCTTAAAATTCGTAAACCCACCCTCGCAAGGTTATCCGATCGATCAATGTACCCCACGTGGACATACACAATATACAACCATAGGCACCATCAATGTATGACCTGGTTAGGAACAAATCCTTCCTCGCAAGGTAACCCGTCATACACCCCCCATGAGTATCCATGTATATCCACACATAATGACATTGTTCACATCAACATTATCTCTCATCAATGTCATTATCAACCTCAACATCTTATCATCTCAATATCATCATCATGCATATCAACATTATCTCATTTCAACATCATCAACCACGTCAATATTATTTTATTTGAACATCATCAACTACATCAACATTATCTCATTTGAACATCATCAACTACATCAGTGGCATCTCAATTTCAATATCATAAATGACATCACAAGCAATCACATTTCACATCTACACATAATACATATGCCTAAGATTTGCATTCCCCAAGTCTTCAGAGAATCCAAAATTTCATACATTCACAATTCATCATATCACAAGACTTATAATTTTAGGAAAATTCTAAATTAAAGAGGAGGACTACAATATGTAAAACACACTCTTATATGCCCATTTAAAAATTTAATAAAGAATTAAATAGAAAATCAAATTATAAAATTTTGGGCAGAGTCTCCTCTGTAATTAAGACTTTTCCCAAAAATCCAATTATTACAACAACAATATCATTCACAGTTTTATCCATCAACAAACCAATTCATCGCATCCCATTAGTTAAAAGCAATTTTTCTTGAAAACGAGCACACACAAGAACAAACACACATCAATCATAAATACATCACATCCCATTAGTTAAAAAAGTAGTTTTTCTTAAAAACCACACAAAACAGGGATAGGCAGATTTCATCATAGTTGGACTCTCTGGCCCCCAACTATGGTATCAAAACTATAAATAAATAATAAACTCCCCTTACCTAACTAGGAGTTCTCCTGTTAAAACCTCAGTGTTGTTTTGGAGATCCTTCAATACGCGTGTTTTGGTCCAAATGCAGAGCTCTATATACCAAATCGAAGACAATTTAATATAGATTTCTAAGGTAAGATCAATATTAACATTTGGGGTCAAATACCCACTTAAATTCGAAAAAGGGCTAAAAGGGTATTTTGGGAGTTTACATCAAAAGACATCATTTTGAAATTCCGATCACACCAATGTGATTGGGGTTCAACAAGGATTTCAAAAATGACATCAATTTCATAAAAAGGAGACTTTTACAATATCTCATTTTCAAAGGGTTTTTCAAAGGGAGTGTAAAACTCCCAACAACGGTACCCAAAACACAAGAGACACTAATAGAAGCTTAAACTAGCTAGGAGAAGACAAAAGAAACTAAGATTACTACAAGGAAACCAAGAAAGGAGGATTGGAGGCTCCGTTCTCTACCGAAACTTCGAGAAGAATTTCGAAGATTCCGCTCCATTCTCTACCATCATGGAGTGGCCAACTCCAAAAGGTGTGAAGGATGTGAGAAGCTTTCATGGTTTAACTAGCTTTTATAGGAGATTTGTGAAGGACTTTAGTACCATTGCTTCTCCTTTGAATGAATTGATGAAGAAAACAATGAGCTTTTCTTGAAAGCAAGAACATGAAATTGCTTTCCAAACATTAAAGGATAAGTTATCTCATGCACCTATTCTTGCATTGCCTAATTTTAATGCTTCCTTTGAATTGGAATGTGATGCATCTAATGTGGGCATTGGGGAGGGGGGTTAATTCAAGATAAACATCCTATTGCTTACTTTAGCGAAAAATTGAAGGGTGCATGTTTGAACTATTCCACTTATGATAAAGAATTGTATGCACTTGTTAGAGTCTTGCAAACTTGGCAACATTATCTTTTACCTAAGGAATTTGTGAATCATAGTGATCATGAATCTCTTAAATATTTGAAAATCCAAGGCAAACTTAACAAGAGGCATCCTAAGTGGGTTGAGTTCATTGAACAATTTCCTATGTTATTAAACACAAGCAAGGCAAGTCAAATGTGGTAGCGGATGCCTTATTAAAGAGGAATTGTTTGATTTCTATGCTTGAAACTAAATTGTTTTATTTTAATCACACAAAGGAATTGTATGTAAGTGATCATGACTTCTCTAGTATTTTTGCTTTGTGTGAGAAAGGGGGTCATCAAGGATATTTTAGACATGATGGTTTCTTTTTCAAGGAAAAGATACTATGTGTTCCTAAAAACTCTTTGAGATAACTTTTCATTAGGGAAGCTCATGAGAATAATTTAATGGGCACTTTGGGGTGGATAAAACTTTGGCTATTTTACATGAACATTTCTTTTGGCAAAAAATGAGGCATGATGTGCAAAAGCTTGTTTCTCAATGCATTGTTTGTCACTAAATCTAGATTAATGCCTCATGGTTTATATACACCTTTGCCTATTCCTAACTCCCCTTGGATTGATATTACTATGGATTTTGTGCTTGGTCTTCCAAGATTCAAGAAGGGAAAGGATTATATTTTTGTTGTTGTTAATAGGTTCTCAAAGATGGCACTTCATTCCTTGTCACAAGAGTGATGATGCTTGTGAAGTAGCATATTTTTCATAGGTAATTACTACAAAAGTTTCAGTAGATAATTTTCATAGGTAATGTAAGGACCTTTATTTTCGGCGCTTACGCGGGGATTCAGGTCAGAAAACCCTGCTAAGGGTGCGGCGCCGGTGGCGCAAGGATTGGTGGATGGCGCCAAGTGTAATAGCTTGAATTCGTAAGTATATGTTAAGCTTAGTTAAGCATGAATCTAAGTTTTATGGTGGTTCTGGCATATGGCGCGACCCACTTGGGGTGCGGCGCGACGCGCGCCATATGTGTAATATAGGGCAGATGACTCTGCCATGTCACGCGAGTCACTTGACGATCCACGCGAGTCGCGTGGC
>PYAF01002309.1:205168-218841 GCA_007407185.1 Glycine tomentella
CTGTTATCTGTCTTATTTATGTGGTTTTGATAAACTGGATCAGCAGGGGCATGAGTTTATGGTTTTCTGTTACGTGATTTCATACATAATGTATCAAGAAAACGATCCTATGTTTCCGCTGAACTATTTAATTGATATTTTATACGCTAATCTGATATTATTAATGATAACACGTCGGAGGCCTACGGGGTGTTACAGGTAATTACGTATGGAATATTCTGTATGTAATTTTGGTAGGTTATTTCCTACAAATTTCTCTGTAGGTAATTTCCTACGATATTTATCTGTCGGTAATTTCCGTCAAAAATTATAGTAGGCATTACCTATGGATATTTCTATCGGTGATTTGTAGGAAAGAATACACACATTTTACTGATGAATAAATATGTCAAAATTAGTTTTTTTCTTAATGTTGTCTCTTTATAAAATCCAATAACATATAAACAAAATAAAATTTGTATACTATTAAAAGATGTCGGTCTAAAAATTCAACAATCGTCATTAGTCAGTTTAATAACAATAAAAGAAATTGTTCTACAATTCAACATAAAGTTTTAGCAACAAACATCATAAAATTAAATGATAAAACATCACCTAATAAGTATCCAACTTAATATCCACCATATCCTTGAGAATCCGACTATTGCTAATCACCATCGTAGTCCTACTACTCATCATCATGTTGTTGTTGGTTGTCATTTTGTTGTTGCTGTAGGTTGCCATCAGGTTGTTGTTGAAGAATGTTTTGTGTTGTTGCTACAACTAGTGGTGGTAAATACGGGAGGAAAACACCGACAAATGTTTGGAATGTAGTACTCTTCTAAGGAATCTTTTGTTCCAACTTGTTAATCTCCTTTGAATTATGAGAGCAACTAGAAGATACCCCCTTGAAAGTGTTGTTTCCATCTACAAACCCACTACCAAATCCCCCAGTACCATAGATGCATTCTTTATTTTGTTCACCAATAGTTGCTAACCAACATCGATTCCTAAGTCTTTCCTCCTCATCGGGGTCTAAAGGTGTGCTCGTTGACTCACCAACACAAGAGGAAGACTCAAACCTAGTGTAACACCCTGAAATTTCGATACCTAAAAATAGATGTTTGATGTATTTATTGTGTTATTTCATTATTTGATTAGTTGAATTATTGTGTAAATTATCCATGTGCAATTGCTTGGTGTAAATGTCAAGTTATATGGAGTTTGTTTGAGCTGCGTTGTAATTGAGTGATTCCGAGTTTGACCCAAAACCTATTTTAGTACAATCACTATTATGATGTTGTTAACCGTTGGATCGCCTTCAAATTTTAAAGGTAGTTTACTAACCCACATATGTAAATTTGGACCGTTGGGATTGTCAAAATATTTTTGGAGCGTGAGAAATTATGTTTTTCACAGAAGCAGAAATTTTAAAATTGGGCAGCTCGCCCAGGCGAATTTTGTAGGCATTTTTGCTCGCCTGGGCAAGTCACATTGGTGTGTCTCTTATGTTTTGAGTACCGTTGTTATAAGTTTTACACGTTCTTTGAAAATCCTTTGAAAATGAGATGTTGTATAAGTCTCCTTTTTATTAAATAGATATCATTTTTGTGATATTTGTCGAGCCCCGGTCACATTGGTGTGATCGAAATTTCAAAATGATGTCTTTTGATGTGAACTCCCAAAACACCATTTTAGCCCCTTTTTAAATTTGAGTGGGTATTTGAACCGAATGCTAATGTTAGCCTAGTTTTTGAAATCTATACTAGAGCTCTGTGTTTGGGCTAAAACACGTGAACTTGAGAGATCCCAAAACGACGTTGCAAGGAGCTAGCAGAGGGATATAGATAGGTAAGAGGAGTTTATTATTTGGTTATAGTTTTGATACCATAGTTGGGGGCCAGGGAGTCCAACTATGAAGATAATTGTCTGTCCCTATTGTGTGCTGTTTTTTCAAGAAAAACTATGTTTTTAACTAATGAGATGCGATGTATTTATGAGTGATGTGTGTTTATTCCTGTGTGTGTGCTCATTTTCAAGGAAAATGATGTTTTTAACTAATGGGATGCGATGAATTTGCTTGTTGATGGATAAAACTGTGAATAATGTTGTTGTTGTAATGATTGGATTTTTGGGAAAAGTCTTAATTACAGAGGAGACTCTGCCCATAATTTTATAATGCATTCTTCTACTTAATTCTTTACTAAATTTTTAAATGGGCATGAGAATTTATTTTCTATACTATAGTCCTCATCTTTAATTTAGAATTTTCCTAAATTACCAGTCTCGTGGTAATATGAATTGTGAATGAATGAGGTTTGTACTATTTGAAGACCTGGGGAATGTGAATCTCAGGCATATGGTATATAGATGTAAAATGCAATTGTTTGTGATGTTGTTGATGATCTTAAAATGAAATTATGTTGATGATTATATTAATATGAGATGATATTGATGATTATGATAATGATGTTGATTGAGTTGATGATGTTGAAATGAGATAATGATGATATAGTTGATGATGTTGGATATTGATGTTTGTGATGATAATATTGAAATAAAATGATGTTGATGTTGTTGATGACATTAAGATGACATGATGATGATGATGTTATAATGACATTGACGAGGGGAGATGTTGATGTGAACAATGTCATTATATGATGTGGATACACATGGATACCTATGGGGGTGCATGACTGGTTACCCTTGTGAGGAAGGATGTGTTCCTAGCCGGGTCATGCATTGATGGTGCCCATGGTTGTATGTTGTGTATGTCCACATGGGGTGCATTGACCGATTGGATAACCTTGCGAGGGTGGGTTTACAAATTTTAAGCATCCTAAGAGGGAAAGGGATTGTTTAAAATTCTGGTCCCTATCTATCCATGGTCAGTGTATTGATGATGTTGTGTATGTACATGGGGGTGCATGACCGGATAACCTTGCGAGGGTGGGCTTACGAATTTTAAGCATCTCAAGAGAGAAAAGAATTGTTTAAAATTTTAGTCCCTATCTATCCATGGTCAGTGCATTGATGGTGCCCATGTTTCATACTTCATATTTGCGTGGATGAAAATAGAATGGTGGACAATAAGTACCGAGGGTACTAGGGGCAATCACTCTATTTGGAACTTCCTTGTGACTTAGGATTGATCACCATAAGGGAGCGACTAGTGCACGATAGGGTGACTTCGACGAGCTACAACATCATTTACCTAGAGAGACTATTTCCATGAGGATGGTACCACATTGCATTCTGAGAGATGAGTCAGGTGCATGCATCATTCTGAGAATGATTTGTTTTGTGAAATATAGTGGATGATTGGTTTGTTGAGTAAGTATTGAATTGATGGATTATTGAGGATGATTATAGTTGTCATTATTGATTTCTTTCTAATCATTGTCCTCTGATGCTTGTTGTATATGTATAATAAACCCACCCTTGCATTTATTGTACCGTGTGATTGGTACCTGTGATGATCATGAACCTTCATTCGTGAGAGCAGATGAGTAGCAGTAGGTGACCTTGGAGGGAGATCTTCTTTTGTTGGAGTCGCCAAGTCGACGTAATGACGTTGGAACTCTTTTTGAAAAGAGTTGTGTTTTGTTAATTAACTTTTTCATAGTTAGTCCCATAATCTTTTTTATAGACATGTATATTTTGAGTTGTAAATACATGTAAAACTAAATTAAGTTCTAAACTTGTGAATGATGAGTACTGATTTAGTATATGTATACATATGTATTCAATTATTGTATTTGTATCGTGTGATGATGATTGTATTATTGCGAAAAACTTACTAGCATTTTCATAATCAGATTAATGGAGTTTTCATTAAAATTTGAAATTCATATGACTATAGTTAGTGATGCTGTAACACCTTAAAATTTCAATGATGACAAATGTATGGTCAAAATATTTTTTGCACAACTATTTGATATGAGTGTTAGGTTATGTGAGACTTGATTGATCTATATTTAAGTTATTTGGGCGAAATATTAATTAGAGATATTACAAAAATGTTTGAAGAAAAATGACCATATTACCCTTCCCTCAAAGCAGAAAATTACAAAAAATGCCCTTGAAGTGAAAATTATGAAAATGCCCCTAGATATTTTGGTTAGATAGTTTAAGGTGAAAATTACATGAAAACCCTTGGATATGTTGGAAATTAAAAAAATGCCCTTGAGTCAAAATTACACAAATACCCTTAGATATTTTGTTGAGATATTTTAGAATGAAAATTACAATCATACCCTAGGGTAAATGACAAATTACCTTAGTACCCTTGAGGGTAGAATTACCAAGACACCCTTTGATATTTTGTGAAAGCTTGATGAAATTACAGAGTACCCTTGGATGACAAATTACCAAAATACTTTTTGTGACAGAAAGCCTCATAATAGAATTTCTATGAATTTTATACGGTCGTAACTTTGAAATCTTATTCAGTAGAATTCAAGCATCAGAAAAATATGAAAAAATGATAAATAGAATTTGTGGAATTTTCTCTTAATTGTAGGATGAATAGACTTATTCAGTAAGATGGTTTAGTAATTTTGATGGTAAAAAACAGAACGAACCAATCAGAATTAAGATAAGAGCAATCTTGTATGTAAGGTCTGTGTAGCACTCTATATAGACTGCTTGTGAGCAATTTATACTATAATTGAAGTCAGTTTCTGGAAACCTCTAGAGTTCTATAATTCAATATTATCTTTAGGTAGAAGAGCTCAAATTGAACTTTACTTCCTCTTAAGGAATGACATGTGTGAAGTCATGATGGAATTGAATTCTTCTTCTTCATAAAAGATGACATGTGGATACAAGGAGAACCACACATTTTTCTTCTCTTTAAGGAAATAAAGACATGATAAGTAGAAAAATATCTTAAGATTCATAAATTAAAATGATAAGGTGCAATTATGAAGGCTTAAGAAATATCTAGTCACTTGTAAGCCACCATTGATTTAGGGATAAGAAGCCATCATAACCTTGAAAGACATGTGTACAAGATGGCATGAAGAGAAGAAAAATCTTCTCTTATTCCTTGGTGATTCACGTGAAGATTAAAGAAGGGAAGAGAAACTTCATGACACATGACAAGTGGTAGGACACTTGTAAAGGAGTCATCATGGCTTAGAAGATTTTTGTAAAGTTGGAAGATATTTAGCAAGAGTCATTATGAGCTTGGTTAGGATGGAATGTAATGAGATGAAACTAAGTTCTAATGAAACCAAATAGGAGTAACTAGCTAGGAAGGGTAGAAATGTCCTTGAATATTTTATTATTTTCCAAACTCTATATAAAGGGAGAAAGGCCTTAAGTGGAAGTCATTCTTCAAGTTTTCCTTTCTACCCACCTTCACGTGAACTACTCTCCTCTTTATCTCTTTCATTTCATTTTTATCCTTCCTTTTCAAAAGCATAAAAAGACTCCATTCCCCTTGAAGAATCACGTGTAAAGCTAGCACCTTTAGGAAGAGAAAGACAAGCTTATTAAGAGGTTATAAGGTATGTATAGGGAAGCTTTATGATAAAGATAGTTTAAGTGTTGTTTGTGTTTGAATAAATGCTTGAATTTCTGTGTAGTATGACTTGTATCTGAGAAATTGTTGGACTCGAGTTATAGTTATATGATTGAGTGCTTGAATGAAGTTTCATGTGTTGTTGAGTGTTTCTATACATAGGCGATATGTTGTATACTTGAATAACAAGCTGAGTTCTGTACTTGATTTATGTTGAATTTCTGAATAAAATATATCAGACAGTGATTGAACACTGATGTTGAAAATAAAATGAATGAGTTATGTATAAGTCTCATGTGTCTCACAAGAATTGCCTCAGAGTGGAGGTGTATATAAGAGCTGCCTCAGAGTGGAGGTGTGCCTCAGAGCGGAGGTGTGTCAGATAGTTACAAGAACTGAGTCCGTGCGTTTAGACAAGAGAAGTTTGAGCTGGTGGTGACTCTTGCGGTGAGGAATCACGCCACCCATGATGATCACATGAAGTGTGAGTGAGACCTTGTGCAACACCGGGAGACCCTGACTGGTCAGTTAGTTCTGGACCACTTGGATGGGGCTATCTTGACAGTTGGTATCACATGATAAGAGTTTAAGAGAATCATGCATCATGATAAGAGTCTAAGAGAATCATGCATCTTTGAGGATGTTGTTATGAATATCTGCATATTGAATATATTCTGTTGCTTAAATTATGTTTACTATGACCTCAATTTTATTCGGGGCAAGCAGATGAACAGCAAAAGGAGACCACTAGCTGTTTACAAGAAGAGGATTTTGTTTCAAGATGATATGTTTGAAGATGTATTCTTTTGTTACAGAGTATTTTGAATTAGTTGTACTATGTAATAGAACCAGTGTCAGTTTGTAATCTTATTATATATATTACTTCAGATTTATAAATGACATTGTGATAAATCTCTTAGGTGTTGGTGTCTCACACTTAAAGGCTCATTGTAAACCTATGAAAGTAATACGCATGAAAAACAATATTTTATTTAAAATATAGTTGAATACAAATAACTTTTAATCTACATACCTATTTTTTAAACCAAGAAGGAAACTCTGCATGTATTCAACCAGAAGCCTCTGATTCACCTATTTGTTGGGATTGCAAGAATAAATTATCCAAATATATCATCTGAAGGGTTATGGACAATTCCTACTTATAATAATCAAAATGATTCTTTTAAAATACTTACTCAAGGTATGGTTTAACTTCGGTGCAATTGATCAACACATGAACATGGGCTAATTTAAACTTTTTTTCTGTGAACCAATGAATCAACTTCTTCCCAATATGATGACCAGGTTGGTCAAAGACTGATAAAGTTGATGGACTTCTTTCACTTTCAACTTCCATTTCGTTTCCATTATTTTGTGGTAACTGTAATGACCCACCTCGTCACTACGACATCACTAACTCTAATCTTGTGAATTTCAAATTTTAATGAAAACTCCATTAATTTGATTATGAAAATGGTACTAAGTTTTTCGCAATAATACAATCATTATACACACAATACAATTACCATAATTGAATACATATGTATACATATACTAAATCAGTACTCATCATTCACATGTTTAGAACTTAATTTAGTTTTACATGTATTTACAACTCAAAATGTGCATGCCCACAAAAAGAATTATGGGACTAGTTATGAAAGAGTCGATTAACAAAACACAACTCTTTCCAAAATAAATTCCAACGTCATTACGTCGGCTTGGTGGCTCCAACCAACAAGAATCTCCTCCAGAGTCATCTAACGTTGTTCATCTGCTCACATGAATGAAGGTTCGAGATCATCACAGGTACCAACCACATAGTACAACAAACACAAGGGTGAGTTTATTATATACAACTAACAATTATCAAGTAACCACAATTGGAAAGGAAACAACAATAACAACCACAAATATTATCATAATTCCATCAGTCCAATACACACTCGACAAACCAATTATAACACCCTGAAATTTCGATAAATTGAAAATAGATACTTGATGTGATTGTTGTGTTATTTGATTGTTTGATTAGTTTCTAATTAGTTGAAATATTATGTGGATTCTCCATGTTCAATTGCTTGGTGTAGGTGTCAAGTTATGCAGAGTTTGTTTGAGCTGCGTTGAATTGTATGATTTCGAGTTTGACCCGAAAAACCGATTTTAGTAAAATCATCATTCCTGATTGGTTAACCGTTGGATCTCCTTCAAATTTTAAAGCTAGCTTCCTCACCCATATATATATAACTTTTGACGGTTAGGATTGTTAAAATAATGTCTGTAACGTGGGAAATTAATTTTTCACTGAGGCAAAAAATTCTAGAATTTGGGCAGCTCACCCAGGCGAGTTTTACAGGCAATTTTTGGTCACCTGGGCGAGTGGAGGCGGTGCTGAATACATTTTTAAGCTTCCAAGTCACGAAAATGGAGGTTCTTCCTCCTCCAAACAGCCCCAAGATCCCCCACCACCCTCCTCCACCATCCACAACCACGGGCCACCGTTGCTTGCCACGAGACCCCGACACGGAGAAGAACCCTTTAATCGGAGCGGAATCTTCGAAACTCTTTTCAAAGTTTCGGTAGAGAATGAAGCTCTCAATCCTCCTTTCTTGGTTTCCTTGAGGTAATCTTAGTTTCCTTTGTCTTCTTCTAACTAGTTTAAGTCTCTCTTGATGTCTCTTGTGATTCGGGTAACGTTATTGGTTGTTTCTATACTTCCTTTGAAAACCCTTTGAAAATGAGATGTTGTAAAAGTCTCTTTTTTATGAAACTGATGTCATTTATGTGATCCTTGTTGAACCCTGGTCACATTGGTGTGATCGGAATTTCAAAATGATGTCTTTTGATGTGGACTCCTAAAACACCCTTTGAGCCCCTTTTTGAATCTGAGTGGGTATTTGACCCCAAATGTTAATATTGATCTTACCTTGGAAATCTATTTTGAAATTCCAATGACACTAATTCCACTAGGGTTCAACAAGGATCCCAGAAATGACATCAATTTCATAAAAAGGAGACTTTTACAACATCTCATTTTCAAAGGGTTTTTCAAAGGAAGTATAAAACTCTCAACAACGGTATCCAAAACACAATAGACACTAAAAAAAGCTTAAACTAGCTAGGATAAGACAAAGGAAACCAATATTACCTCAAAGAAACCAGGAAAAGAGGATTGGAGGCTCTGTTCTCTACCGAATCTTCAAGTTGATTTTTGAAGATTCCGCTCTGATTAAAGTGTTTCTCTTCATGCGGTGGTCCTATGACAAGCGGCAGTGGCTCGAGGTGGTCATCGATGGCCGTGAGTGGTGGAGGAGGATGGTGGGAGGTTGGGGTAAGGTGGGAGGAAGAGAAAAACCTCTATTTTCGTGATTTATGCTGCTGGTACATACTTATAACCGACTTGACTTGCCTGAGCGAGCCAAAATGCCTTCCAAAATTCGCTTGGGCGAGTTGACCCAATTTTAAAATTTATGCTTCTGTGAAAAAATTCATTTCTCACACGTAGAATGTTATTTAGACAATCCCAACGGTAAAAGGTTACATATGTGGGTTAGAAACCTACCTGTAAGAGCTTAAGGCGATCCAACGGTTAACCAATCCAGAATAGTGATTTTACTAAAACAGATTTTTGGGTCAAACTCGAAATCACACAATTCAACGCAACTCAAACAAACTCCACATAACTTGACATCCACACTAAGCAATTACACAACAATTCAACTAATCTAAGATAATCAAATAACACAAGAAATACATCAAACACCTATTTTTAATTATCGAAATTTCAGGGTGTTACAGTGGCAACGTGAAATTGTTGAAATAATAGGAACAAAAATGAGTGGTCTCACGGTGTAAGTATGACACACAAATGGATCCTTCAACCCTAGCCTTATTTTTCATTGATATTTTGGAATAGCCCATTAGTCTATAAAATTAAATAATTAAGTGATGATTTATAAGTATAAAAAAAATTAAATTCAAATAAAATACAACATTTTATTACCTTTGAAATGGATACATCCATCTATAATGGACCAATTCACCAAAATCTTGCTTCATATGCTAAATGAATAAGGAGATGTTTCATTGAATTAAAGAATCCAAGGGGGAATATTCTCTCCAACTTGCATAAAATGATTGGAATGTATTGTTTCATCTTACTTAGGTCATCTTCCTTCAATGTAGTAGAACACAAATCTTTGAAGAAATGACTTGCTTCAGTAAGTGGATTTATAACATGTAATGTCAATGAACTGAATGCAATAGGAAGTAAACATTCCATAAACATGTCACAATCATGAATTTTCATCCCATGCACTATTCCTTTTTCAATATCAGCACATCTTGCCAAATTGGGAGAATAACCATTAGGCATCATAAGTTCTTTCATCCAATGACAAACTCACTTTATTTGCTCTAGAGTTAAAGTGTAATTTGCTTTTGGCATTAACATTTTTCCATTACCTCGCGGCTTCAACTCCAAGTCTTTTCACT
Source organism: Glycine tomentella (assembly GCA_007407185.1). Classification (NCBI taxonomy): domain Eukaryota; kingdom Viridiplantae; phylum Streptophyta; class Magnoliopsida; order Fabales; family Fabaceae; genus Glycine; species Glycine tomentella. The sequence continues at coordinate 215,172 of PYAF01002309.1, forward strand.
TGCAATACAAAAATATGTCCAACTTATCCTTTTCATTGTCTTTTGTCTTGCCACCTACATTCATCGCCATGTTGAATATGTTGTCAAAAAAAATTTCTCAATGTGCATAACATCGAGATTGTGTCTAAACAAATTTTCTTTCCAGTACGGCAGATCTCAAAAAATACTCTTTTTGTCTAGTTATGCCATTCCCCATACCCTTCTATTGTAGACACTCCATTTTCTATGACATTTAAAAAATTCTCCACTCTAAACCAAACTTGACTAGATGTCAACCTAGTTGGCAGACTATCCATGTCATTTTCCCCCTTTATGAAGCCATTCTTATTCGTCCTAAATGCATGTCCATTGGGTCACCTACGATGTGAGCCAAACCAAGAATCCCCCCCCCCCCATATTGTAACCAAAAGGCCTTTGTATCCTCCATGCAATGAGTACATGCCATTTTACTAGAAGTTCCCCAACCAAACAACATACCATAAGCGGGAAAATCATCAATAGTCCACACCAAAGCTGCCCTCGTTATGAAATTTTGCTTCCTTGAAATATCATATGTCAAAACACCACTCCATAAATTCTTCAAATCATTAATCAAATGCTCTAAATAAACATCAATACCAACCTTTGGATTATAAGGGCTTGGTATGAGACAATTCAAAAACATATAAGGCTTAGACATGCACATTTTTGGAGGAAGATTGTATGGGGTGACAATTATTGGCCAACAAGAATAAGGTGAAGATGACGCTTGAATATGTGAGCTAAATCCATCATAACATAAACCAAGACGTAGATTACATGGTTCAACCACAAAATCTAGATGTACCCAATCAAAGTGCTTCCAAGCTTCAACATCAAACAAATGGCATAGCATGCCCGAAGCTCTTTTATTCTCATAATGCCACATTATTTTTCTTACAGTTCTCATCGATGCAAACATTCTTTGTAGCCTTGGAATTACGGGTAGATAGACATCAACTTATTAGGAACTAGTTTTTATTACTAGTTCCTGTATTGTGGTCAACATATCTTGGCTTGTGACAAATTCTGCATTCGGTTAATGCTCCATCATTTTTGTCGTATTCATGTCATAACAATCCATGCATCCATCCACACAACAATCAATCCTCTTAGCTTCCAATCCTAACTTTGATACTAATCTCTTAGCATCATAATAACTTTTAGGTAGACCACATTTTATGGGTGTTACATCCAAAAGCATTTTTGAAATGAACTGGTCAGGCACATTCCAATTGAACTTGCAAATTAAAAGCCTCACAAAATAGATAATTTTGAGTGTAATGCTCCTTCATACAATGGTTTATCTACATCCACCAACAAATTATAAAATTTTTTAGTTCTTCACTTGGAGGTTCTTCCATGTCATTTGACTTTGTCGCTTCAAATCACTCGTGTTATCTCAAAGCATCACACACATCCTTTGCATTGACATAAATTCTTCACCCATGAAATTACCATCAACATCTAAATCATCATGCAACATTTCTTCACCATGATAAGTCCAAATCTGATAATTAGGCTTGATCATCATTCAATTTTTACATATATCTAAGTCTTGAATTTACATGCCCGATCAAGAGAATCAAAGAACCAACTAAGAAAAAGTTGATAGCAAAACAATACTCTCTCCCAAAATAAATTCTAACATTATCACGTAAGCTTGATGGCTCCAACAAAAGGATTTCCCTCCAATATCACCTACTACTGCTCATCTGCTTCTACGAACGAAGGTTCACGATCATTACAGGTACCAACCACGCAGTACAAAATTGCAAATGTGAGTTTATTATACAAGGTCAACAAGAACCAGATGACAATGATTAGTAAGAAAACTATAATAAAAACCACAATCATTCTCAATAATCAATTAGTTCAACATACACTCAACAAACTAGTCATCAACTTTTTCCACAATTCAAATCAATTATGCTCAGAATGATGCATGCACCTGACTAACCTCTCAAATACAATGTGGTACCATTCATAAGGATATAGCCTAAGCGTGCCCACGTGACACTCTCACTTAGGAAAATGATGCAGTAATTGGTCGAGGTCACCTTGTCGTGCATAGGCAAATCCCCCTATGTTAATCAGCCCGAGTCTCAAGGGAGTTCCAAACCGAGTGATATGCCCCCAAGTTCCCGCATTTTTTCCTCATGAAAAAGAAAAGGTACTTATTGCCACTATTTATACTATACTATTTCCATTCAATTATGAAGTATGAAATATGGACACCATCAATACATTGACCATGGATAGTTAAAAATTCTAAGCAATTATTTTCCCTCTCTAGGGATGCTTAAAATTCTTAAATCAATCTTCTTCCCTCTGCAGGGATATCCAATAGGTTACTGTAATACCTTGAATTTTAAGTATGTGATTAAGCCTAGATTAAGCTATGATTATGAGTTAGAATCAAGCATTACAATCCTTAAATGAAAAGCTTGAGAGAAAGAGTTGAAAAACAGATTCGAACAAGTGGCGCGACCCGCGTGGGGTCTGGCGCTAACCGCGCGGAAGGATTAAACAAGGGCAATCCTTGCGGCCTTCTGGCGCTATTAGCGTGGGCATGGCGCTAATGGCGTGTGTGATTTGAACTTGTGGCGCGATCAGCGCGGGGTACGGCGCGATCCGCGTGGAAGGTCTGAAACAGGCCGATACTTGCGGCCATTCCACCCTAACCGCGTGGATGTGGCGCTAATGGCGCGGGTCATACGAACCATGGCGCGATCAGCGCGGCATCTGGTGCCAACCGCGCAGGACCTTCGGGTCAGTTTTATAAATAGCTCATTTGGACGAAAATCAGAGAGAAAAGAGAGGAAGAGAGAGAGGGAAGCCATTGATGGACCTTGGAGCTTCATATTTTCTCCATTTCTCATCTAAACACCTCTGACCCAACTGAGAAAGTGTTCAGAGCCTCGAGATAAGCTAGTGACCCAGCTTTATTCTCGACAAGAGGCGGTAAACGGCGAGATCGAGATTTCTAAGGGAGTCCTTGGAATCGAAGAATCAGAGACGAAGGAAGCTTTGTTTGAGCGAGCTACCTTAGGGAAAGTGATTCCCTGGTGTGTCTAGACTACACAGAGGTAAGAAACTCGAGCTTTAGCCGTTGATTCTGTGTTTGGGTTTTTGGTTGGTTTTGAATACCTTGAGAGGTGTTTTTGGAGATGTTAGAGCCGTTATTAGGCTTGGACTCTGTAGAGTTTTATGCTCAGAGGGTTGTTCTAAGGAAGTTAGAGCCTTGAATCATCATTATTGATGAAGTTTGATTTTTGGCTCTGAGTATGTATGAGCAGAGATAAAAGGCTAGTGATATGACTAGTATGAACTTTAGAGCAGTTGATAAAGTTGTTCCTGAGATAGTATAGATGCTGTTTGTAAGTTGATATTGATGCTAATGAGAAGTTTGATATTGAGAAGGCTAAAGCAGGGATATGCTTGATATTAGCATGATCAGAGTCTTAGTTGAGGCTCTGGAGCCTTGTGTAGGCTGAGTAGGATCCTTGTGAGGGTCTGAGAATCACTTGTGAAGTGATTTATTATATGTTTGTAGAAAGGATTATAGTTTCCTTTCGTTCTAACGGCTTAGGACCGTACTTGATGAGTTATGTGCTTGTTCTTATGTAGGACGTGAGCTTGATAGCTCTGG
>PYAF01002309.1:225518-236125 GCA_007407185.1 Glycine tomentella
TGATGGTGGGAGTTGTACTAATGTAGCTAGCACAAGAATTGTGGAGAAATTACACTTGCCAACCACAAAACATCCAAAGCCATACAAGCTACAATGGCTTAGTGAAAGTGGAGAAGTGGTGGTAAATTCTCAAGTGCTCATTCCTTTTTCTATTAATGCTTATCATGATAATGTTCTTTGTGATATTGTTCCTATGGAGACTGGTCATATCCTTCTTGGTAGACCATGGCAATATGATAGGAAAGTTGTACATGATGGCAAGGAAAATACTTTTGAGTTTGAGCATAAAGGCAAGAAAATTATTTTGAGACCATTGACTCCTAGACAAGTGTGTGAGGATCAAATTAAGATGAAAGATAAGAGAATAAAAGAGTTGAAAAAAAACACTGCACTTGAAAAGAAAAAAAAGAGTGCTGTAAAAAAAGGAAAAGAAAAAGGAAATAGTAACAAAAAAATTCAGGAGATAAAAGAGAGCTTCTTTTTGAGTGAAAAGTGTTAGGTATTTTTACGGCAAGCGTACCATTTTGTCGTTGTAAGTTTCAAAATTTATAAGATCGTCTCCACGGGGACTTGAGCTTACTCAATTAATCCAAATAGAATTAAACAGTTCAATAGTTATGTACAATTAGGTTGAGCAGAATTTCATTTGGTGGTGCAAGTAAAATAACTAAACTTAATGAAAATGAAATATATTTGTGAGAAAGTGGGATTGGATTTCATCATTCTTAACATTCTATATTCAATTAATATTACCACGCATAAATCATCGTCTATTCTTATTGATGCATACTATGTTACCTTAAATCGATTCCTCACATTCAAGTTCTAAGAATATCTACCGAATATCGATCCCTCGCATATTTAAGTAAATATCCCAGCATTAAGATTTATAATCACGTGCTTTATGCTATCAGAACGTTATGCCCTATTCCTAGCAACGTAACGTAATGAGTAAATTCATTTAGTTCAAACCCTAAGATTACTTTCCAGTCTCACTTAGGATTTAAGTTCATGATTCTAGTGATAAAGTAGAATCAAGCATTAAGCGCAGAATGAAATTACCAATAAGAAATAGAATGATTCATGCATAAATATTAAAAGAGATATAGGGTTAAGAAGATTACATCCAACCTTAGAGAAGCTAGCTACTCATAGTGGAGAGAACTTCTTCACGGAAAGAATTGCTGAAGGGCCCCATCACCGCTTCTCTCCGGCAGAGTCTCCACACTAATCCTCACTTCTCTCACTTTCCTAACCTACCTACTTACTAATATTTAACTTTCCTAAGCTAAAGAATAAGCAAAGGCAAGAAAAGAAAGCAAAATGCATGCCTTCCTCTCCATTTTCGTGGCCGATTTATAGGTTTTTGCCTCATACCAGCTTCACTCACCCAGGCCACCATTTTCTTCATGTTTTGGTCACCTGGGCCAGCTTAACATATCTTTTTGGAACTTGTAGCTTGCCCGGACGAGCAAAATACACTATGGTTGGTTGTCTGGGCGAGTTAAAGTCTTAATGTTGAAGAAAGCTTTGGGCCATGTCAGTTTTTGGGCCTGAAATGCTTGTTGCACCTCCCATACTTGCTATATAAGCCTTCTTTGCTTGCTTTATTATCCAGAAGCCTCGGAAATCCACGGAATCTATCAAAATACAAAACATGATTGGATTAATCTTCCAAAACACTTTAAACACAAGTATAAGGTGCTAATTTACTAGGTTTAGGGAAATTTATAAGCAAAGTTAATAAAATCAAAAGATAAGTGCCAGCATTTAAAACATGATTTTAACTGAAATACGGCGCTTATCAAAAAGCAAGTGAAGATAGTGTTATTGGCTCAATAACCTCTTTATTATATGCTTCCTAACTCTCTTTGTTTACATGTTGAAAAGCAAGGTGAAAGTTTGCCCAAAGCTATGTAATCACTTTTGGAAGAGTACCAAGATGTTTTTCCAAAAGAAATTCCAAATGGCTTACCTCCTCTAAGAGGTATCGAGCATCAAATTGATTTGATTCCGGGTTGTTCACTTCCTAATAGGCCAGCCTACAAGACTTCACCAATGGAAACAAAGGAGATTCAAAGCCAAGTGGAGAAGTTACTTGAGAAAGGATGGATTCGTGAGAGCATGAGCCCTTGTGCTATGCCAATCATTCTTGTGCCTAAGAAGGAGGGGACTTGGAGGATGTGTACGGATTGTAGGGCAATCAACAACATCACCATAAGGTATAGACATCCTATCCCTAGACTAAATGATCTTTTAGATGAATTACATGGTGCTACTATTTTCTCTAAAATTGATCTTAAGAGTGGATATCATCAAATAAGGATGAGGGAAGGGGATGAATGGAAAACGGCTTTAAAAACAAAATTTGGACTTTATGAATGGTTAGTTATGCCTTTTGGTTTAACTAATGCCCCAAGTACTTTCATGAGACTTATGAATCATGTTCTTAGACATTTCATAGGTAAATTTGTGGTGGTATATTTTGATGACATTCTTGTTTTTAGTGCTAGTTTGGATGATCATTTGATGCATGTCAAGGATGTTTTAGAGGTGCTAAGGAAGGAAACATTGTATGGGGCAATTGATAAACGTTCTTTTTGCACTTCACAAGTTGTTTTTCTAGGTTTTGTAGTAGGCGCTCAAGGGGTCCAAGTGGATCCAGAGAAAGTGAAAGCTATCATGGAGTGGCCAACTCCAAAGAACGTGAAAGATGTGAGAAGTTTCCATGGTTTAGCTAGTTTCTATAGGAGATTTGTGAAAGATTTTAGTACTATTGCCTCTCCTTTGAATGATTTAATGAAAAAGACCATGAACTTTTCTTGGGAGCAAGAGCATGAGATTGCTTTCCAAACATTGAAGGATAAGTTGTCTAATGCACCTATTCTTGCACTGCCTAATTTTAATGCTTCCTTTGAATTAGAATGTGATGCATCTAATGTAGGTATTGGGGGGTTTTAATTCAAGATAAACATCCCATTGCTTATTTTAGTGAGAAATTAAAGGGTGCATGTTTGAACTATTCCACTTATGATAAAGAGTTGTATGCACTTGTTAGAGTTTTGCAAACTTGGCAACATTATCTTTTACCTAAGGAATTTGTGATACATAGTGATCATGAATCTCATAAATATTTGAAAAGCCAATGTAAACTTAACAAGAGACATGCTAAGTGGGTAGATTTCATTGAACAATTTCCTTATGTCATTAAACACAAGCAAGGAAAGTTGAATGTAGTCGCGGATGCCCTTTCAAGAAGGCATTACTTGATTTCTATGCTTGAGACTAAATTGCTTGGTTTTAATCACATAAAGAAGTTGTATGTAAGTGATAATGACTTCTCTAGTATCTTTGCTTTGTGTGAGAAAGGGGCTCATCAAGGATACTTTAGACATGATGGTTTCTTGTTCAAAGAAAAGAAATTATGTGTTCCTAAAAGTTCTTTGAGAGAACTTTTCATAAGAGAAGCTCATGAAAATAATTTAATGGGTCATTTTGGGGTGGATAAAATTTTGGCCATGTTACATGAACATTTCTTTTGGCCAAAAATGAAGCATGATGTGCATAGATTTATTTCTCAATGCATTGTTTGTCATAAAGCTAAATCTAAATTCATGCCTCATGGTTTGTATACACCTTTACCCATTTTTAACTCTCCTTGGATTGATATCTCTATGGACTTCGTCCTTGGTCTTCCAAGATCCAAGAGAGGAAAGGATTCTATTTTTGTTGTGGTTGATAGGTTTTCAAAGATGGCACACTTCATACCTTGCCATAAAAGTGATGATGCTTGTGAAGTGGCTAATCTTTTCTTCAAAGAGGTAGTGAGACTACATGGATTACCAATAAGTATTGTGAGTGATAGAGACACCAAGTTCCTTAGTCATTTTTGGAAAACATTGTGGGGTAAGCTTGGTACTAAACTTTTATTTTCATCGACTTGTCACCCACAAACGGATGGTCAAACCGAAGTGGTAAATAGGACCTTGGGTCAACTTCTTAGGTGCTACATCAAAAGGAATTTGAAATCTTGGGAGGAATGTTTACCTCACATAGAATTTGCTTATAATAAAGTAGTTAATAGTACTACTTCTATGTCTCTTTTTGAAGTTCTTTATGGCTTTAATCCTTTAACTCCTCTTGATTTGTTGCCATTACCTAACATATCTTCTATGATTAATCGTGATGCTTTGTCTAAAGCTTCTTATGTTAGGAAGATGCATGAACAAGTGAAAGCAAATGTGGAGAGGAAAATGGAAAATTATGCCAAGCAAGCCAATAAGCACAAAAAGTAAATAATATTCAAGGAAGGATATTTGGTGTGGCTTCATTTGACAAAAGATAGATTTCCTCATGAAAGGAAATCCAAGCTTCAACAAAGGGGAGATGGGCCTTTTAAGATTTTGGAAAAGATTAACAACAATGCTTATAAACTTGAATTGCCTAATGAATATAGTGTGAGTAATACTTTTAATGTTGGTGATCTTTCTTTGTATGATGCAGGTCCAAATGGAGAAATAAACTTGAGGACAAGTTCTTTTCAAGAAGGAGGGGATGATACAATCCTAAAACCAAGGCAAGTGAAGGAAGACTTGGAATTACACATGGAAGCACTTCTTTTGGTGATTAAAGGGCCAATGACAAGGGCTAGGGCTCAAATACTCCAAGATCATATACAATCCAACCTCAATCTCTTGGAGAACCATGGAGAAGGCTACAAAATGCTGCATTTATCTATTGTAATCGATTAAATGCTTTGTATAAATGTTAGAATTGTCAATAGCTCTGCTGTAATCGATTATTCCGTATTGTAATCGATTACATGGAAGTGTGAGGTTATGTGAGTTCCTGTGATAATCGATTATTCTGGCTTGTAATCTATTACCTGGTTTTGGGAGCTCCTGTGATAATAGATTATTTGGTGAGATAATCGATTATTTTGTTCATGAGTCAGTTTCCAGGCTGATATGAGCAAAGTAATCGATTACCAAGAGTTAGTAATCGATTATTTGTTCCAAAATAATCGATTAACATTCGAAATAATCTATTATTACTGTTTTCTCTGCAGAGGCGCGATTTTAGTTTTAAAATGGCTGTTTGGAAAGCTTCCCTTGGAAGCTACATTTGTATTTCATTTAGGACACATTTACATTTCATTAGCTTTCAATTTTGTGTCCTATATAAGCTACATTTCAACAGATTGTAAGGACTTTTGGTTGAATGAAATTAGAATGCACTTTATGTGTGAGAGGTTGAGAGTTATTCTCCCTTATTCTTAGTGAAGAACTTCTTGTTTCTTATCAATAGCTTCTGAGCTATTGTGGTGATTCTTGCAAGACTTATTGGAATTCATATTCCATGGTGTCAATCCAAATCCATTTCTGATCTTCTTCCATTGTTCCAATTCCTAAAATCACAAAACCTAAAAAGCTGTCAAAACAGAGCACTTCATACTCTGTTTTCCTTTCCATTGAAGAATTGATTCCATTGCAAGGAAGATTAGGGCAAACAGGACTTGAATCAGTTCAGGAGTCCATCACTTTCATGAGGAAATCTATCTTTTCTCAAATGAAGCCACACCAAATCTCCTTCTTTGAATATCATTTGCTTTTTGTGCTTATTGGCTTGCTTGGTATATTTTTCCATTTTCCTCTCCACATTTGCTTTCACTTCATGCATCTTCCTAACATAAGAAGCTTTAGACAAAGCATCATGATTAATCATAGAAGATGTGTTAGGTAATGGCAATAAATCAAAAGGAGTTAAAGGATTAAAGCCATAAACAACTTCAAAAGGAGACATATAAGTAGTACTATTAACTACTCTATTATAAGCAAATTCTATGTGAGGTAGACATTCCTCCCAAGATTTCAAATTACTTTTGATATAGCATCTAAGAAGTTGACCCAAGGTCCTACTTACCACTTCGGTTTGACCATCCATTTATGGGTGACAAGTTAATGAAAAAAGTTTAGTACCAAGCTTACCCCACAATGTTTTCCAAAATGACTAAGGAACTTGGTGTCTCTATCACTCACAATACTTCTTGGTAATCCATGTAGTCTCACTACCTCTTTGAAGAAAAGATTAGCCACTTCATAAGCATCATCACTTTTATGGCAAGGTATGAAGTGTGTCATATTTGAGAACCTATCAACAACAACAAAAATAGAGTCATTTCCTCTCTTGGATCTTGGAAGACCAAGGACAAAGTCCATAGAGATATCAATCCAAGGAGAGTTAGGAATAGGTAAAGGTGTATACAAACCATGAGGCATGAATTTAGATTTAATTTTATGACAAACAATGCATTGAGAGAAATAAATCTATGCACATCATGCTTCATTTTTTGCCAAAAGAAATGTTCATGTAACATAGCCAAAGTTTTATCCACCCCAAAGTGATCCATTAAATTATTTTCATGAGCTTCCCTTATGAAAAGTTCTCTCAAAGAACTTTTAGGAACACATAGTTTATTTTCTTTGAACAAAAAACTATCATGTCTAAAGTATCCTTGATGAGCTCCTTTTGCACACAAAACAAAGATACTAGAGAAGTCATTATCACTTACATACAACTCCTTTATGTGATTAAAACCAAGCAATTTAGTCTTAAGCATAGAAATCAAACAATGCCTTCTTGAAAGGGCATCCGCTACTACATTCAACTTTCCTTGCTTGTGTTTAATTACATAAGGAAATTGTTCAATGAACTCAACCCACTTAGCATGTCTCTTGTTGAGTTTACCTTGGCTTTTCAAATATTTAAGAGATTCATGATCACTATGTATCACAAATTCCTTAGGTAAAAGATAATGTTGCCAAGTTTGCAAAACTCTAACAAGTGCATACAATTCTTTGTCATAAGTGGAATAGTTCAAACATGCACCCTTTAATTTTTCACTAAAATAAGCAATGGGATGTTTATCTTGAATTAAAACCCCCCAATACCTACATTAGATGCATCACATTCTAATTCAAAGGAAGCATTAAAATTAGGCAATGCAAGAATACGTGCATTAGATAACTTAGCCTTCAATGTTTGGAAAGCAATCTCATGCTCTTGCTCCCAAGAAAAGTTCATGTTCTTTTTCATTAAATCATTCAAAGGAGAAGCAATAGTACTAAAATCTTTCACAAATCTCCTTTAGAAACTAGCTAGACCATGGAAACTTCTCAAATCTTTCACATTCTTTGGAGTTGGCCACTTCATGATAGCTTTCACTTTCTGTTGATCTACTTGGACTCCTTGAGCACCTACTGCAAAACCTAGAAACACAACTTGTGAAGTGCAAAAAGAACATTTATCAATAGCTCCATACAATGTTTCCTTCCTTAGCACCTCTAAAACATCCTTGACATGCATCAAATGATCATCCAAATTAGCACTATAAACAAGAATGTCATCAAAATATACTACCACAAATTTACCTATGAAATGTCTAAGAACATGATTCATAAGTAAGTACTTGGTGCTTTAGTTAACCCAAAAAGCATAACTAACCATTCATAAAGTCCAAATTTTGTTTTGAAGGTCGTTTTCCATTCATCCCCTTCCCTCATCCTTATTTGATGATAACCACTCTTAAGATCAATTTTAGAGAAAATAGTAGCACCATGCAATTCATCTAAAAGATGATGAAGTCTAGGGATAGGATGTCTATACCTTATGGTGATGTTATTGATTGCCCTACAATTCGTACACATCCTCCAAGTTCCCTCCTTCTTACGCACAAGAATGATTGGCATAGCACAAGGGCTCATGCTCTCACGAATCCATCCCTTCTCAAGTAACTTCTCCACTTGACTTTGAATCTCCTTTGCTTCCATTGGTGAAGTCTAGTAGGCTGGCCTATTAGGAAGTGAACAACCCGAAATCAAATCTATTTTATGTTCTATACCTCTTAAAGGAGGTAAGCCATTTGGAATTTCCTTTGGAAAAACATCTTGATACTCTTCCAAAAGAGATTGCATAGCTTTGGGCAACCTTTCACCTTGCTTTTCAACATGTAAACAAAGAGAGTTAGGAAACATATAATAAAGAGGTTGTTAAGCCAATAACACTCTCTTCACTTGCTTTTCACTCAAGAAGAAGCTCTCTTTTATCTTATGAATTTTTTTGTTACTATTTTCTTTTTCCTTTCTTTTTTCTCACTAGATTTTCCTTTTTGTACAACACTCTTTTTTTTTCTTTTCAAGTGCAGTAATTTTTTTCAACTCCTTTATTATTTTTTCTTTCATATTTATTTGATCCTCACACACTTGTCTAGGAGTCAATGGCCTTAAAATAATTTTCTTGCCTTTATGCTCGAACTCAAAAGTATTTTCCTTGCCATCATGTACAACTTTCCTATCATATTGCCAAGGCCTACCAAGAAGAATATGTCCAGCCTCCATAGGAACAATATCACAAAGAACATTATCATGATAAGCATTAATAGAAAAAGGAATGAGCACTTGAGAATTTACTACCACTTCTCTACTTTCACTAAGTCATTGTAGCTTGTATGGCTTTGGATGTTTTGTAGTTGGCAATTGTAATTTCTCCACAATTCTTGTGCTAGCTACATTAGTACAGCTCCCACCATCAATGATGAGTGAACATACTTTGTCTCTAACCAAGCATCTTGTGTGAAAATATTTTCTCTTTGATTGTCCTCTTTATCTAGGCAAAAATTACTCAACGTTCTTCTAACCATCAAAAGATCTGCCTCTTCGGCCTCCATAAGTGTAAGTGCCTTTTCTTTCTCACTTGAAGAACTAGATGCATAACTTGAAGATTCACTTGTAACCTTCCCATCTTCTAGCAAAATCATAGTTCTTTTATTAGGACATTGAGAAGCAATATGTCCTCTTCCTAGACACTTGAAGTATTTGATGCTTCCCATTTTTGTTGGAGTTAATTGTTCAATCCTTTTAGTTGGCTTTTCTACCTTCTCTTCTCTTCTTTTAACTTGAGAACTCTTTCTTTTTGGTTTACCTTTCCAACTAGAAGTTGCAGCCACACTAGACTTGGAATAGGAAATTTTCCTCCTTTTAATTTGTTGTTCCACCCTTTGAGCTTTATTCACTAGGTCCTCAATTGTGTCATAAGAATATAGCTCTACTACATCTTGAATTTCTCTATTCAAACCATGAATAAACCTAGCCATAGTTTCTTCCTTATGTTCCACAATTCCAGCTCTAATCATCATCAACTCCATTTCCTTGTAATACTCATCAACACTCTTGAAACTTTGGAAATGTCTTTGAAGAAGATTGTGAACATCTCTTGAATAATAAGCTGGAACAAATCTACCTCTCAAACTTGCTTTCAAATCTTCCCAAGAATTTACTCTGTCTTCTTCCCCTAACTATATCTCTTTGAATGTGGTTCCACCACTCCAAAGCATAACCACCAAATTCTATAGTTGCAAGACTAACTTTCTTGTCTTCCTCAAAATGTTGACATGAGAAAATTTGTTCAACCTTCATTTCCCACTCAAAGTATTCATTAGGATCATTAGTGCCAACGAATTTTGGAATTTTTATTTTTACTCCACCCAATCCTCCATTCCTCTCATCTCTCTCTTCTCTCCTCATCCTCCTATTCTCATCTTCTCTATGTTCTCTTCTCATCCTCCTATCCTCCTCTTCTCTCCTCACTCTTCTAGGATAGTGTCTCCTATTATTTTCTCTTCTATCATGTTGTCTCCTTTCCTCCCTCTCACTCCTCTAATCATAGTAATTTCCTCCAAAAGAAGAAACATAATCACTTTCCCTTCTACTACCATAAGCCAATCCATCAACACTACTCATGGAACTACTCTTTCTTGTTTTCTCCTTTTGCAACTCTTCAAATTTTGCATCCATTCTAGTTTGCAATTTTTCCACTTGCTTAGTCATGGCTCTCATCAACCTAGAAGTTTTAGGTGACAAAGCATCTCCTCCACTTGACTCATCCTTCAAAGAAATTGTTAGCAAAACACAAGTATATATAAGAAATTCCTCTCCACTCTCTAAGTGTTTATTCTCACTTTCGTGTTTGCACACTTTCAAGGCTTTTTCTATAATATTCTCTCTTGCCTTTTTCCACTCTTATTCTCTCTTTAGTTCTTAGGCAAAAACTTCAAACCAAATCAAGCCTCTTTGCTATAGTGAAATATGAAATGATTCTAGACAAGGCTTAAGAGTCCAAAGAATAGAAAACTTCTAAGACAAAACTTTTGGAAATTTAAAGAGACAAGCAACAAAGCACAATTTAGAAAGGACTACTCAAATTGGAATTTATGAGACAACTCAAGGAATACTGTAACGCCTCTCTTTACCCACTTGTGCTTGATTAATTTTAGATAAAATTACGTGTCCACTTTATATTAAAATTTAATTAGAACAAATATTTTTCAAAATTCTTTTCGCTTTGCTTTCCGAGTTTACGAGTTGTCTGTAATATAAATGATTTTCCTCACCACGACCATGCAAATAAAATTCATTAATACATATTGAATTATCAGCAGCCGAGTACAGTCCAAATAGTTTTATATAAACAGTCCATTACAATACAGCGTGGCACAAATACAAACAAACAGAAATCACAGTCACAGCTAAAGCATACAGTCATCCAACAGC
>PYAF01002310.1:1162-34507 GCA_007407185.1 Glycine tomentella
GGAAAACTGGTTTAATAACCCTAACCCTCCAAGGGCAACCATCAGTATGCGCAACACACTTCATGGAAAACTTGTCAGGCTTGCTCTCAACCACAATTGCTTCTTGATGCTCCTTCATCAAGTTATGCTTCACTGCTAATTGTGCTTCCTTTTTCGAGTCAAATTCTTGTTTCACAAACAAATCATCCCCTAGTTGCCAGGGACCCTGCATTGATCTTGAACCCGAACCAGAACCAGAATCGCTAAAAGAGTCTTGTTCGGGTGGGTAACCCCAATCAATATATTGTATAATGACGAATTCCTTGCCAGAAAGGAATCGCCTCAGCAGCTGCACATTGAACGTCAGTTTAAGTAACAATATCAGCTAAAAACAATTAGACAACCCTAACCCGTCACCTAAATACCCAAACCCTAAACGCCAATCAAACCCTAAACCTCAACAGCAACCCATAAACCCCAACCAAACCCTAAACCCAACACAACGCACTAAACCCCAACCAAACCATCTAAACCCTGCACACTTTCGGTTAAACGGGATACACTTATTTAACCTAACAAAATAACATCATTTAATGGACATTAAAAAGCATATTAATAAACAATATAAAACAAATTAAATGACAAAACATTCTAATTCACATCGTTAGCTAATTTACCTTGTTCTGGTTGACTCGAACCACCCTCCGCATGATGACAAGTTTCAGATGGCCTGACATTAACATCTTCCCGATGCACACCAGCATCCTCATCCTCATCCGACGCACTAGCATCCTCCTCAAGAAGTCGATCTTCCATTGCGATATTTTCATCATCGTCATCCTCTTCATCCTCATCCATGACCCAAGTTGGGTCATGTGAATCCTCTTGAGACACGTTTACCTCTCCGCCAACAAATGGTGCCCCTCCAGCAGCATACGATGCACCTCCAGCAGCATACGATGGCCCTCCAGTAGCATATGATGATGTACGATGTGGAACTGCCTGGATGGGTAAAGCAACTTCCTCAACTTCTGTAATATCCACGTACAACTCCAAAAAGTCTTTCCTTCCCTGGTTGCAAAATTCTTCTAGTACCAACTCCATGTCTTCATCATCCATTATTTGAAACCCCATGAACTTTTCGTGTTGCCATAATCTTCCAGTCAGTAAAGTGATTTACTGGTTGATATTCAGACGTAATTTTTGCCGTATCTTTTCATGCAATTCACTCAGGGTTGACGTGCGTCGCACAGAGGTTCCTCGTGTTTCCCCTTAAAAAATGACACCCTGTTGGCCTTGATATTTTCTTCCATTCCAATATAAGACAACGCGAACAGAATTACCACTTGAACTCATGTTTCTCGTCACTGACAACACCTTCAAAAATCTATGAAAAAATGAAAAAACACCAGAATGATGGCAGTTTAGCAAAGGCAGAGAACACTGGAAGCCAATATATGAAGGAACTGGGGGGGGGCTTATTTATAGAACTGGAGTTGCTGTAACATGCCTGGATTAGGCATGTTACAACATGCCCAATCTAGGCGTGTTGTAACATGCCTAATCCAGGCATGTTACACAGCCCCAATTTTGTAAATAGTTCATGTTACACAGCCCCATTTCTGTAAATATTTGTGAAACAGCCCCTTATCGGTAAATATTTTGTAAAAAAATACCATTTTGATTCTTTTACCTTAACATGTTTAATTGCTTTTGGACAGCTGAGGGCTATTCTATTTATGTGAAAGGTCTACCACCAACTGCTACGCGTGCAGTCTTGGAGAATGAGTTTAAGACATTTGGACCTATTAAGAGTGGTGGTATCCAAGGTAGGAGCCAAAAGGTATTTTGTTGTTAATTGCCTTTTTTTATAATTTTTTTTAATTGCTAGCTAATATGTTTTTTTTATTAATGGTTCGAACAGGGGATTTAGAATGATACATTTATTTAGTAAAAAAGAAGAATGATAAGTTTATGACAAGTAATCATATTTATTTTAATAAGATAATTGTACAATTAAAATTATTTATAAGAATATTTTATATAAAAATTATTTAGAAAAATAACTACTGACATTACCTGTATTTTAACTATAGAATTAATTCTATATTTTGTATTGATAAGTGAATCATATTTATTTTGGTTCAATTGTTCTTATATTACTACTTTTTATTATATAATAATAAATAAATAGAACAAAAATGTGGTAAACTGAAAAACGGTGAAAAGAAGAACGAGGGGAGAAGTAGGAGAATGATATTTTCTGTAAAAGCATGAAATACCATTTGGAGCCTCTAAATATCGTCAAATTAAACACACTAATTCTACTATAAAAAATGTAAGAGATTTCTTCTATTTTCAAATTTTAATGGCTGCAAAAAAATAAAAATAATACACCGCCAATTATATATTAATTTATTTATTGTATTTCACTTTATCATACTAAAAGTGAGTTTTTAATGTCTCTACCTATTCACTCATTTGCTCATAGGAACAGTTGGCCTTCAACGCTTTCTTTTCCTACTTAGCCACATTTGCTTTACGTGTGGCAAAGTAATGGACACATGGAAATTATATGCTATGGATGGATAAAATTATCTATTTCCTTATATTCACTTGTTAGGGCCTATTAAGCCCATGTACTGATTGATATATATATATATATATATATATATATATATATATATATATATATATATATATATATATATACCTTAAAAAGAGAGTGCAACCACCCACAGTTTGTTTTTTTTTTTTTCCTTTCTATTTGTCTTCCTTTTATCTCAACTCACTCAAAATTAACAAATTATATTTTTAGGGAACAAGGCACCAAAATCTTGTGTTCCCTAAAATCTTGGTGCAACATATTTCAACAAATTATATTTTTCACTTCTCTTAATATGAAAGTAGGGAATGCTGAGCTAGAAACTTCTATTTTCCCACATTGTCTTTGTCTTCTCAAACATTGATTCTTATAAAAACTTATCCTAGTAAATTATAAAAAAATTATCACAATATAAGTTTATGAGGATGAAAAATGAACAACAAATTTTACAAGCACAAAATCTAAACTTTATCAATTTTATAAGAATTTGAATAACTTAGTTTAAATTTTTTAAGTCATACACAATAAAATCCAATTTTAAAAGGATTTAGTTAAATGGAATCATGTCAAACTTATATAATCTAATGATATCTTCTTAGAACCATAAACTTCATTGGAGGGTTGTGCTCAAAATCTATTGATGAAGATATAGGATACTTGTTAACTTGATGCTTCATATATAGCAACTGCATTGCTGAAGAAAAGCCATAAGCCATAATAGGAGAAATACAAGTAATGAATGTTATTACTTGGGTGGGCAAAATATCAAGAATTTGTGTAATTTTATTCTTTGCGTGGATGAGTCTAAATACCAAGTATAGAGTTTGAGTAATTTTAGTTCATTTTCAATTTATGAGCATCAATTACTGATAGCTTTGTTAGGATAATCATGTTCACTCAGATCCTCAAAATAATTTTTGTAAACTGCATTTTTATCAAGATAGTGGGTTATGCCATTTTACTAGACTTAGTATGTGACAATATACCCTATTTCAATTAATGCTTTGCTGATATTTTTTGTATTGAATTCTAATTGTCCTTTTTTGTAGTCTTATTTAAAAAGCAATGGTACCTATTTCAATTAATGTTTTGCTGTTATTTTTTGTATTAAATTCTAATTGTCATTTCTTGTGTTGCCTAATGCTCATGTTATTTATTTACCATATTTAGGAAAATTGAAGAAAATATATACAATGGAAATGTCTTATTCTATTTGAGAAAATAATGTTATTTCTATGTTTCTGGTTGTGGTTAAGTTATTTATTTTCCATGTTCATACAAAATTATTAAAATAAAGTTATTGACGGATTTTCCGACGGATATATCCGTCGGTAGTTTTCGACGGATTATTCCGTTGATAATTTCCAAAGAAATGGTCTGTCAGAAATATCCGTCTGTAATTTCCGTCGGACACAAAAATTCGTCGGTTAAATTTCCAACGATCGTTTTACCGACAAATTTTTGTCCGTCGGAAATTCAAGATTATCGACGGATTTTTTGTATTACCGACGGATTTTGGTCGTCGGAAATAGCAAATTTTTTGCAGTGCTCTATGCATGCCTTAACTTCACCAGCATCCGGTTCTACGTTTTTTTTTTTTTTTTCCTTTTTGTAAAACAAAATCATCTCAAACAGCTTTTAAGTTTGTCATGCTCTTGTGTGGTTCTTTTTGCTTCTTATGATCCCATTCCCCACCAGCACCTCCAAACACTCACTACATTCTCTTCTCTACTATTACACGACATGACACAACACCACCATAACACACCCTCCAATATTTGGCATTTTTCTTTTATCAATTTCTTTGCTTCGGATCCTCACAATCAGAGGTGGGGTAAGAAACTATCTTGATTTTTTCTGGGCTAATTGTCCTTTTATAAGCATTAGGCTATGTTTGCATTTTTTTAATTATAAAAAGGAAATAAAATAAAATAGAATAAAACAATCAAATTATCTTCTAGTAACACGGGTAGATGTGGCTGTCACGCTTTTTGTTTCATTTATGTTGTAATAGGTTTCACCAGTATAGAATTTGCTTATAAGTATAGGCTTGTTTTGTTCAAAAAAGGAAAAAAGTATAATAAATTATATGTTTCAATATTATTTGAAATAATATATGGACAAAGGTTATAAAATTAGAACTTAATTAATATAATACATTTATAGTGAGTTAAACATATATTGGGTGATTTTTAATTAATTAATAGTATAAAAATCATATTAAGTGTTTCAAAATTAAAATCATAGAATAATGAAATAAATTTATTCACTAAACATTTTTATTTTAATCAATAATTTTATAAATGATAATAAAATATAAATTAATTGAAATTACTTACCAAACTCACATCGAATTAATGATCGAGACTCAGAATATAAAGACAAAGTGATCAATAATTTTTAATATAGTGAAGACAAGGTTGGGACTTCATCGTTCAATTTCAGGACCCATCCACCCGTTTGTTTTCTTCGAGGGACTTCTGTTTAACCATGAATGTTTTTTATTCTTTTTTTTATTTCTCTATATTTTCGGTGCATATATTTATCACTCCCCACTGTGAAAAGATATTTGAACCTATTCCCAATATAAGTGAAAAACAGAGTTTTTTTTTAAGAGAAGTAACAACAAAGTTGCTTTATTCGCGTCAGACCAAATTAACATCATTTACAAATTATAATTAATCTAAACATGCTATTCAAGTTAAAATAACTTTCAAATCAATTATTGACATTAAAGATAGTTAAAATAACTTTAAAAAAGAACCTTAGGTTAAAATGTTATTTCTCTTAAGAGTTATTCAAATAACTCAAAGTATATATACTGACAAAAACATCCAAATATATTGTTCAAGCAATTAAAAGAGAATCAATTTTGTAAGGAAAACGTAGAATTTTAAGTTTATTATTAAAGTTTTCTTATTTCTTTTATTAAGACAGTTTATATGTCTCATAAAAAAAAAAGACAGTTTATATGTACAATTGATCAATATATTAAACTTGAGATATTAAATTTTTAATGCATATAAGTTTTGGAAAGGGGGGACCTCAATCAAGAGTGCCTTTATTGAAGCATTTTAAATTTATTCTCAATAAAGCATACATACAAGATTAAAAATATACAAATAATGAAAATACACAATGTGAAATCACGAAATCATCTTATTTTGCCATAAAAATGATGATTTGTGAAGAAGGCCAAAAAGCCAACTATTATGCACGTCAAATGCATAATATATGGGAGATGTAAGGTTAATTATGCACGTCAAATGCATAATGTAAGGTTAATTATTGAATGAGAAAAAGATCGCAAGTTCTAATCTTTTAATTGATAATTTTAACAAAATTAATAAATTAATATTTTTTATAAATAAAAATAAATAAATAAAGACTTATACTAAGATACTCCCAGTATTATCGATAGTACACCAATAAAATGCTTGAACTGCTTATAATGCACTTTTAAATCTACTTCTAGCCAACTCGTTAGCCTGGCTCATTATCGTTGCATTTTACAGCACTCTAACAATTCCCCTGTCAAGGTTTTCACTAGGTCGTACGTGTCCACTATCATGCTGAGTTCATGGTCCATCTACAGTATAGAACAACCATATATTGATTATTTAATGTTCCATACGATAAGCATGCGAGTGTGAGAAAGATACTAACTAACTAATTTAGCTTTTCTTAGAAAGTAATTACATCAATTAATTCCATATTGTAAGCATGTAAGTGTTAGAAAGAACTTACTAAGTCATTATAATTATCATTAGAAAATGATTAATGAAATTGCACTTTTGATTTATCTAACCAAAAGAAGAGAAAATTTTGTTGTCTAAAATGATCCTATCTGATTTAAACATTATTACCTCTAATAAAGAATACTTACTATCTAGAAAAAAAAAACAAAACTATATGATTATTTTGATCCCTTATTTTTTTAATAATATTTATTGTTATTTTTAAAGTTCAACATATTTAATCCTCCATAATCTATAAGAATAATACAATAATGTAAAATTTCACTATGTTCATAAGTAGAGAAATGATCTATTTAACGAAAAATTTGTATTTGATATCTTAGTGTGCAAAATTTTCTTAAGTCAATGACAGTTATACACCACGAACGAAATTAATTTCTGATCAAGTTGATAAGTGGATTCCAACCTGGCCAACAAAAAAAAAATCCTCCATGAGTGTTTTTACGACCTCCAAATTTTTTTATATTTGAAAATTTGGAGGCTTATGATGAAATTAGTAATGAAATGATATTGAAAGCTTAGAATACAAGAATTAATAGAAACTTACAAAATAAGATTTGGAATTAGAATTGAGGAAAATAGAATTTGAGGGTTTTTTTTATTAAAATTGATGAAAGGAAAAATTTATTAAGTTTTAAAATAAAATAATTTAATTAACTTGATAAAAAGTTGAAAGAACCAAAATAACATAAAATCCAAACTAGAACCAAAAACATAATTCTTAAAAAAAAAAAAACAAAAATATACTAACCAAAGTAATTACATGCATGTATGTTGAAGATAGGAAAAAAAAACATTAAAAAGTTTGTTTTTTTATCTTTTGGCTTTTGTAAAGAGAGTAACTTGCTTTTAAGGATAAAGTGACAAATGTACATGCATATTTGTATTAAAGTTTGTAAACTAAATTTATAAAAATATCTTAAGTGCTATTTCTCCAAAACTGAATTTCTAAACCCGAGTTTACTATATAAAATATACTTTTGGGGTAACCAAACATGACCAAACTAATTTTATCCTTAAAACATACATACTTTTAGAACACTTCCACCAAAAATCTAAACATATCTTAAGTCATTGATCAAAAAATAAATTGCTAATACTTTAACACATTCATGATTTTTTATGATTAATTATGCATTTAATATATTATCC
The DNA here is from genome assembly GCA_007407185.1 of Glycine tomentella. Lineage (NCBI taxonomy): Eukaryota > Viridiplantae > Streptophyta > Magnoliopsida > Fabales > Fabaceae > Glycine > Glycine tomentella. The sequence continues at coordinate 8,657 of PYAF01002310.1, forward strand.
TTGATTTATTTTAATTTAAATTACACTATACTTGAAGTTTTTTCAATAGCATGCACATAATCTCCTTGTTCTTTTTAACATTCACACCAACTTTTCTTAATTATGGTGGTAAATGATGTAATGTTATTAAAGAATTAAAGAATTAGTATAATTAATAAAGAGTGTTAGTCTAATATTTTGGAATCCGGATCTGAACAATCGACACTTGGACTGCAAACCCAAATTTGAAATAATGGAATGGCAAGGTTTTCATTTTGAGGTGAAGAAATATATCGTTGGGTATATGAACAAGATCTAGAACCCTCAACACAGGAGGAATCAAGAAGAGGAAACGGGGAACTGATGAATAAAATGATTGTTTCGGTTGTCAGAGAATGGTACAATTTTTTTTTCTTTTTCATGTAACTTTAACGAAACCAGTGAATTAGTATGTTTTTACTGTAACATCCCCGAAGTGTCTCCTTGCTTCAATGTTTTGAAAGTTTTAATCAAAGACGGATGAGACCTCTGAATCAGGGGTTTGATTGGTTCAATTTGTTAAATTTTTCAAATTAAAATATAAGGAGTTAGTGGAAGAATAAAAAAAGGAGAAATATTGAGTACGCAGTATATGAAACTATCTCAAAGACTAGTATTAAGATAATTTACTCTTTATTTATCATCTAAAAAATGAGTAGTTTACTTTAGAGAAGTGTTATCCTTTTCCTAAACATCAAAGTGTAAGGATGAAAAGTTATCCAATTTAATTTTAAAATATAATTTTTGAAATGAACAATCGAACTGATCTCTTCATAACACGACATTTATAATAATTGTGTGTGTGTGTACCTACCTTAGCAATGCCGGTAATGCTGAGAGCGGAATTCCCAAATGGCAAAACATTGCTACACACTATGGAGAGATTATGAGCTTCAACCTTGGCCAGTAGCTTACGTACAATGTCCTTTTGCTTCTCACACGTTACTATGATGAGAACATCTTTTCCTGAGACTCTTGCTTCAACTTTGGGACATATCTTGATAGGTTGATTATCATCACATGTCCAAACGTTGTCAGCAACATTGGTTTTATTTATTTTGAAACATCCTACGGATTCTGTCTTTCTCTTCTTGTTATCTTGTTCCAAATCCTTTACACGCTGCTGAAGATATTTCACATGCTCTATAGCGTTGTAAAGAACAGAAGCCTTGTCCATCTACACATTAGAAATATCTTCATTATTATTTTATAAGCTAATGATGGATTGGTGTGATATAAATTTCTTAAGTTTGGCTTTGAAATTACAATAACAACAAAAATTTTATTCCAGTGGATGACTCGGATATATGAATATCACAAGACATCCTTAAACTAGCTTAAAAATCAAATTCTGGGAAATATTATCATTTGGCATCGAAATCTAGAAAATTATTTGAGTTTAGGCACCATTCTTGCTGTTAAAATGAATGGAGGTTTAGTTTAATTGAAGGGCAAGTCTATTATCAAGTGAGATGAATTAATATGTAAATTTTAGTGAAGGAAGATACTCATATTTTGTATCGTATACCATAGTGTTTCGAATAGGATTATTTCTAAAGAACACTTCTGAGAAAGAAAAAATCATGTCTTTAAAAAGTAAAGCGGTACTCATATTTTGTATCCGACATTGTCTCACAATATTACCTTAAACCAAGGATACTTGTGACAGAAAAAATCATGCTATTAAAAAGTCAAGAAAAAACATATGAACTGACCTTTTTCAAGCCCGGAATAAGGGCTGAAAGAGCTATGAACATTTTGGTGAAATTCTCTCTCCTTTTTCTCTCAGCCATTATGTGATCAAGTGTTTGAGAAAAGCTTCTACCCCTCTTGAGGGGTTTTCTATTGTGTAGCTTTTCATGTGTCTCCTTTGAATGTTCACCATGATATAATTGGCATGTTTTCTTGGGAGTAATTGTCACTGAAGTGGAATCCTCAAAAGACAACATGCAAGACTTTGGTTTCTGTGGAGAAGCATGTTGTTTGAGACTTGTCATATCAAAGCCAGTGTTGATCTCTTCCAAAGATGAAGAATTGCTCAAAAGGGTGGTGCTTTCTTTAGTGAGATATGAATTAGGGGAGTGATTTTCCCATGAGAGTTCTCCAGGATTCACTGAATTCTCTCCCTCCAATGGTTCTTCAACAGAGTTCATGTCACATTCAGTGAATAAATGATAGTCATTAGTGTCCTGCAAAAAAGTTCAGGAATAAAGTTATGCATATAATGTATATAGATCATATATCATATGTTATATATATATATATATATATATATATATATATATATATATAATATGATTGATTTGGATCTCCTATTACCAAAATAGAAACCCATTTAAGCCATGGCTCATCCATTGTATCCTAAAATTGGAAAAAACCAGCTAGCTCCTGCTTATATGTGCTTCAGCTATTGAAGAAAGCAGCAACATACTCAACGATGTGAGACTCCATTCAATGCAATTACTATAATTATAATTGATAAAAGTATTATTATGAGAGAGAAAATATGCGATAGATGCTTCTTTTTTTTGACAAAATATGTGGCAGATGCTAAAGACACGTTGCTCACACTTTTCCTTAACAAGTGTCGTCAACTCGTCATCGGTGCAATTACGTCATGATTGTGGCTTGAAATTGTTGAATTGTGTAATCAATTATCTAATGTATAGTGTATGTATTCCTGAATATTCTTAGGAATACATACAGTAAATAATTGATTCACATTTATTACATATGAGTGAAATATTTTATGAGTAATTTAAATTTCAAAGTATTATTAGGATTTGTTAGATTATCATCGTTTTTTATTATTATATTTAATTAGAAATTAAGATTAGACCAATTTGTTATTATTTTGTATTATTAGGATGAAATTGCTCTTATATATAAGAACATCATATTGAGAGAAAATATATAAAAGAAAATGGAGTGAATGAATGAAAGCAATTATTTATCCGTATTTGATTTTTGACATGGTATCAAAGCCATGGTTCCCTCCATGAATGAGAACCATAGTATTCTCCATGAAAAAACCATGGTTTCCTCCATGAATGAGAGTCATGATTCTTCCATGAATGAGAGTCGTGGTATCCTCCATAAAAAGAAATATATATATATATATATATATATATATATATATTTCCGTTGCCTTATTTTTTCAGAGTTTTTCTTCTTCACATTCTTCAAACGTACATCTCCTTCTATCTTTTTATCTTATCTTCAATGTATTCCACTTATACCCAAATATCTATCTCTTCCTTAACTTTCACATTCTCCAATTCCTTTACAAATTATGAATATTATTATCATAAATTTCATTTTTGTCTCGCATAACCTTTGCGATTTTGGTTCCGTTTTGAATCTTTCTCATATCCATTTGAAGGTTATTAATGTGAAGCTCGTTGCATTGTTCTGAGTCCTTCATAGACCAACCCCGAAGTGTATTACATGAACATGTGATTGTTCCGAATCCATTCTTGTATCTCAATTCTCCCTACACGTATTCTATTTGAAGGTCATTGATGTGAAGTCAGTTGCATTGTTCTGAATCTTCATAGATCATCATTGAAGTTTATTGACATGCACATGTTATTGTTCTGAATCCCTTCCCTATCTCAATTTTCTTTCTATCTCACATAACCGAAGCACGTGGACTATCCTGAAGCACCTCTGGAACCTATTGCTGATCAAAGTCATTCTTGAAAGAGTGTTTGAAGAATCAATTGGCAAGTTGGGCATGACCGATATTCATGCACCAACTTGAGGGGGAGTGTTGAATTGTGTAATTTAAATTTCAAAGTATTATTAGGATTTGTTAGGTTGTTACCATTTTTTATTATTATATTTAACTAGGAATTAAGATTAGATCAGTTTGATATTATTTAGTATGATTAGAATGTTCTTGAATTGCTCTTATATATAAGAACCTCATGTTGAGAAAAAATATATAAAAGAGAATGGAGTGAATGAATGAAAGCAATTATTTATCCGTATCTGATTTTTGACAGAAATTTCATGGGTGATTATGTTTCAATTTCTAGTGTGTGGATGTTATGTGGAGTATTAATTTCATTAATCTAAATCATAGATAATAACATTAAGGGACAAATTAAAATTTTCTCCTAAACTTTTAATGTGCCTGTATATTTTTTGAATTTGAGATTTGCAATTAAGTAAACGGTCCTTTGTTGTAATCAATTCAAGAATTTGTCAAGTTCCAATGATATTAAACTTGATTTCTAAGTAAGATTTTATATTTGAATTTTGTAGATTTCCGCCATGGTAATCAAGCGTATGTATCGGGGGAATCTTGCCCCAAGAGTGATCAAGGTCTTCACTTGGGGTCCTCCTCATCCAGGAAATGTTAAGCTAAATTGTGATGGAGCCTTTTTCTCCTCAGTCCGAGTATGCTGTGAGTGGTGGGATAATTCGAGATTGTCAATGTCGTTTTATTGCTGCCCTAACCGTTAATCTAGGCCTATGTTTTATTCTTAAGGAGGAGCTGTGGGCGATTCTTCATACTGTTGTGTTAGCAAAGTCTAAGTGCTTCTCGTGTGTGGAGATTGAGTTGGATTCTGAGCTTGCTGTGAACTTGATTAAGTCTGGAATCCATCCTTTGCACCTGTGCCATTCTATTGTCATGTCTACCATGGTAGCTATATCCTCTTTCAGCCATGTCTCTGTGAGACACAATTTTAGGGAGGCAAATGCTCCTGCAGATGCTCTTTCAAAAGAGGATATATTCATTATTAAGAGAAACTTGGATATATTCATTGTTTGATGTTCCATATGACTAAGATATTATTATAGCTTATTCTTAGAAAGTAAATATTAATTGATTCTTATTAATTAAGTATATAGTAAGCATTATTAATTGAATCTTAGAAAGTATATAGTAAGCATGTAAGTTGTTTATGATGAAAATTCTTTTATGTAGTCAAAATATAGTTTGACATATTTTTACACTTGATTCTTATCGATCACAAATAACTAATTTTATTTAGTGTAACAAATTGCAATTGTAAGTTCTTTTTTATTTAAATTAGATGTTGATATAACTTTCAATCAAAATAAATGTTATGATCAATCAAATACACTAAAGATTTTAACATATATAAATGTCATATTTCATGGTCCAAAATAGTTATTTTGATGATTAGTTTTGTAGCTAAAGGTGTTTTTAATAATTAAGAGATACCTGAATTATAAGTAAGAAATTTACTTATTTTGATTGTAGTTATAAAAGTAATTTTTGAATGAGTTTGTGGTTTTTTATAATAAATATGTTTTCAAAATAAGTAAAAGTTGTATAAATTTGATTGGTAAACAAGTTAAAATGAGAGAAAGAAAATGACTTGTATAGTAGATTGCCTTGAAAGTAAATCGAATTTGAAATGCAATAAAGATAAAAAAATGACTCAAATGTCAAATCCTTTTGAAAATATAAATTGAAATTAAATGCAAAACAATATAAAATTGTAAAAAAATAAAGAAATGTAGAGTTCAGAGAATAAATGGTAATTGGAAGGAGTTAAGAGTTTGGAGAAGAAATATAGAAGAGATTTGAATGAAATGTAAATTAGTCAAAGAAACAAACATGCATTAATTGTAAGATGCATTTAAGTACGGGTTCGAACATATACTTTTTTCTAGTAACTGGTAGTCATTTCCTTGTGCAGCATGTTGGTGTAAAGGTGCTTATTTGATCTTTGTAACCTAGAAAAAGTGACTACCGTTATGCCTATTTATAGCCTAATTCAACTCAACAGTCGACTTACATAATTTTTACAAGTGTACAACTTATTTTAAATACCTTATCTATGATGTGAACACTTGTATCTTTGAGCCTCATGTCAAAAAACCGTTGATAATTGCCATCAAACACATGATTGAAAATTATATGCCTTGATTAATTCCTTGTTCATTTCTTCAAGGAGCATATAACTTCAATAACTTTTCTTCAAAACTTGTCTTGATCCCTTAAGCCTTGTTACCTCAATTACATCATCAAATCCTTTTAAGTTCATACCCCTTTCGATTAGGCATCAAACATAATGTCACTATTATGCCCTTCAAATCAATTTCACTTCTACGAATTTCGCTAAGTTCTTATACACTTAGAAAATTTTACTTGCGCCTCTAACATGAGTGTTAGAAACACTACTAGAAAAATGACTTTCTACATCGATTTTTTTGGACATTCAACATCGGTTTTTAACCGATGTTGAAACCTCCAACGTTAAAAGTATTAATGTTAACATCGGTTTTTGAAAGTCGATGTTGTGTAATTATGTTAACATCAGTTTTCTTAAAAAATCGATGTCGAATAACAAGAAATTAACGAAAAAAATATAAAATATGTAAATTCAACATCGATTTTTCCAAAAAATCGATGTTAAAACTTCACAAAAGGAATAAAGAAAACATCAACGCCCACACATGACTCTTACCTTCTTCTTCTTCACGGGTTTCAGGATCTTAATGACACATTTCTCACCGTCTGTGCGGTGAACACCTTCAAACACCTCACTGTATTTCCCTCTACCCACCTTTCTCACCACCACATAATCATCTTGCTCCCTAAAAAAAGAAAGAGTCACAACAATAACAACAACAACAACCCTAAAATTCCCTTTCACTTTGGAAAAGAAAGAAAGAAAACATTTATATTACCCAAGATAAATAAAAAATAAAATGAATCGAAGGGAAAAAAACAATAAAAGAAGAAGAAGAATTTGTTATGTTACCCCCATTGGACATTGAGGGACTCGTAGTCCCAATATTCCTTGGGGCGAATGACGTTGACATCTGCGTAGACGCAGGCCTTGGAGGAGGCGTCGGGGTGATGCGTGGACTTTCCGATTTTCTGGACCATGGCGTCGAGGGGCGGTGACGGCGGAGGGCAAGTGTGAGAGGCGACGACGAAGCGGCGGAGGGAGAAAGTTTGGGGGGAAATGGGGGAGCGGAGAAGAGAGGGAAAGGAGGAATAGGAATGGGAAAGGGAAGAGCGGAGGAGAAAGAGCAATCTATCGCGCGAGAGGGAGCTTAGCTTGTTAATATTATTCTCCTACATGCTCACTACTTTGGGCCTCTCCATGATGGGCTATATCTATTGAATCGTTTAAAAAAAACTAACATTGGTTTTTCTAAAAAAACCAATGTTATCTACTCATTTGACAAATCGGCTTTTAAGAAATCGAAGTTGTTAGCAATTACTTAATTGCTTAACATTATACTAACAACATCGGTTTTTTTAAAAACTGATATTAAGAAACTTTAATTATTTACGAAAATGCCACCGCGTACAATTTAACATCGATTTTTCTTGTAACTGATGTTAGATTGACGATGTTAAATGTATATTTTTTAGTAGTGAAAGAATTGACTACCTCATTATACTTATTTCTTAGAAAATAATTAGTATGATGATCTAATTGCAACAAAACTATATATGTGCTACTTTGATACCTTTATTTTTTGTGTGTGGTAATTGCTATCCTTGGTGCTCAAAATCATGATAACTACTCACAAATCACAATCATCATGAACTCACAAACTTGTATAATCTTTAACTATTTAGTTTGAGAGATATGAATTCAAGTTGTCCTCAAGGTTGTAGCTATACTAGATCTTTTTGTGTAGTTGGGAGGATTAAATGAAGAAGTCTGAGTCAATAGTTACCAATATAGTAGAACCATAAGAAAATTGTGTTGCTCATGATCATTTTTATGCTCTCATATGATTTACACGATAAATACTTTTCCTTTTTAGTTTTTTAACCAATGCCCTAAGGGCATTGATTAACAAGACCAACAAAATACCCACCTCAATCTTAAACTTATTTTTTATACATGTACGAGACAATCATAAATATGCACCAATGAAAACAATGAAGGCAACTATCGGCTATAGAAAATCGTGGCATATTGTAACAACAAAAAGTAGTTGTTTTCAAATATCAAAATACCTCATTTTGGACTTGAACTATATAAAATCCCCCTAATTCCATTCCTCAAAATACTTGTGTCATTTTGCATGTTGACAAACTTCTAGAACTCACCAGAAATCGCTAGATTATGTTTTTGAAATTCAAAGAGAAGAAAATTTGAAATACACGAGCTTTTTGATGAATACTTAATTTGTTAAAGAGAAGAAAAGTTCAAATCAATTGTCACACTAATTACCATCTAGTCTCCATGCAACACACAAACAAGCTAGTAAAATCAAACATTTGTTAAAGAAAACCTATTTAAAATTAAAAATAGAGGTATAAACATAAAAAGATCAACTTCCAAAAATCTTCAATCAACTACTTGACTTGAAATACACACACCCCCAAAATCGAAATAAACTACTCAGAACAACAAAATAATCTATCAAAATTGAAAACTTGTTTAAAAAATGGTATGTAGCCACTTCCTTCAACGGCCTACACAACCCATCGTTGCCACCATCACAAACACTATCAGTTTTATGTACAACAAACAACCCAAAATGCACCACCCAACAAAGAGGGAAAGACAACATAAAATATAGAAGTTTACAAAATACATTGTCAACTCTTTGATAAAACCCACCATCAAATCTTCAACCATTCCCTCTAACAAGCTCATATTTGGCCACTTACTTTCACGACCCTTACACCCAACATCACCACTATCACAAACATATCCATTTCTCATACCATCACTTTAACAAAAAATCTCACCACCCAATGGAAAGGAAAGATAATAGAACAGAGAAGTTCAAAAGATGATAGAGAACATTTGGCAACTCACTAAAATTGTAGTAAATTTTTTAAAATGATCCTCCTTTGAAAAACATCCTTGCTAGGATGAGAATTTTGATTTTTTTTTCTCCCTTTGTGTATACAACAAAGTACTTTCTAATGAACAAGAAAATATCTTTAATGTAAATTTTCCAAATACCAAAAATACCCCCAAATGGAAAGCAAAATAAATAGTCAAAGAATGAATAGTGGCCTATATTGGTCAATAACTACTGGAAATACAAGGAGGCTAAAACACGAGATATCTTCATTATGAGCCATGAGCAACTGGCACAAGTAAATTCGACGCCACCTTCAACCCAAAACCTTAAAACGTTAGATTTGTGAGTCTTTCTCGCTTATATATTGTTCCACTTGCCCTTTTCTACCAATGTGTGACTTCACCCTCACAATTGTACACCAACAATTTCCCATTCAGGGTGAGTTTCTTACACATGGTATGTTCTCCCTCAAACAAAAGCATTTTTCAATCCACGAGTATTCAATAGTGATCCTTAGAGCTTAATCATGATTGTCAATATGCTCTCTGTCGTTAGGCCATTAGAGCTTAGTTGTTGACGTCGCCATGCTCTATATACTAATTACACCACCATTAGCTCACATTAACTAGACATGTCACCCAACTTTCATTCTGTTGGAAAGACTTTCAATAGATCTTCATGCCTGGATCCACTGTCAATTCAATTACACTCGTCCGAGTCAGTCACCTAGTCGAGTCTTCGGCTCTGATACCACTTATTGGGAATCTAAGGGGGATAAACACCAAGATATCTTCACCAATGAGTCACAAGCAAACCACGCAAATGAATTTGACACCACTCTTAACATAAAACCTAGATGCATTAGGATTATGTGTCTTTCTTACTTACAAATAATGTTTATAGATTAGAGACTGAAAAATCAGTATCTAAAATAAAAAAAATCAATCTATAATTCTATTTTAGTTTGAGAACCACAAAAATAGTCTCTATAATGGGTTAATAATGACAAAAAAAATAGTTTATAATTGTATTTCATTTTGTGAAAAAGTTGTCTCTAATTAAATATAAAAATTTTAAGTTCATTAGTGACAGAAAAATCTATCCCTAATTACATTTCAATTTTTAAAAGACCTAATTAGAGAATTGCATAATTTTATTCTCTAAAATTGTTTATCAAATAGTCTTTATAGTGATTGAATATTTTTGGTCTTAAATCAGCCTCTATTTAATGAACTCCTTGTAGTTCTAGTTAAGGTATTAAAATATTTATTAAAACATATTGCATCTCACTAGTTTTTAATGTATCTCTAAATATGGTGTTTAATATTTTTGTTATTATTAATTTCTTAACCAGTGTGTTAAGGATATTAGTAAACAATATCCAATTTTTAAAAATATTTTTAATTTAATGTTTAAAAAAGGGATTTTTTTCTTGAACTTTTATCAATATTTGAATAACACATAAGATATTGACAAAATGATTACAAGAAATGCTAGCACCACACTCTTTTTTGACCACCTTCTATTGTTGGTTGAATTTTGCTATAAAACAAAAAATTTGGTGGGTCTCCATTCTTGATTAATATGCTCTACTAATAAGTTTGTAACTTTCATTAATTTTCAACGAATTCAAAAGACATTCTAAAAATAAAGTCAAACTTTTAATTGATTCTCATAAAAAAAGATAGGAGGAAGTCACATCATATTAATTAATTACAGAGAGTAATCATATCATATAATCATAATGACATTGATATAATTGTCATATTAACTCGATTATATAAATCAATTAATTGCAATCAATAATTTCATTATCAGTTATGAATTAAGAAAAGTAAGTAGTGTCCTAAATCACATGTTGCACAAGAAATTTACTAAGAAGAAATGACTAAGCTTCTCATCAATAAATTTCTTCTATTGCATATCGTTTAGGGCATGCTTGATTATTTTCACCTTGTTCATGATGAATTCATTTAAGAAACTAGATCAAGCCTAAGAGATAGACTAAAATAAATATTATAACATGAGGAAGACCCTAAATGACATACAACACCTAAAAAAGCAATTGTAACTCTATAAGAGTCCAAAAGCAATTTTTTGGCCTATCATGTTTGTACGTATTCATTGTGTGCCAGTTAACCATTGTGAGTTGTCCTTCTTCTAACTTTTAAGTGGTATGTGAGTGGATTCAAGATTGAGAATTCATTAAGTGATAGAAATGATATTGGTAACATGAAAGCAATATGGATGTCTGCACTTTGACTAAGCTTTGACTTTTTTGTAACTTTACTTGTCACTAACAATCAATTTGTGTAACTAAATGAGTTCTTCTTTTTTATTTGAGTTTTTCTATAGATGCAAGGTAGTCATCTCAAGAACATAGATTTCATGCTTGTTACAAAATCAAATATCTTCCTTGAAAAACCATTTCTAACTTAATTCTTTCATTCTTTGGATCAAACTTTTAATAGTAAAAACTAGAGACATTGCATTCAATATATCTTGATTCGTTCATTACAAAGCATGACAAAACTCTTAGGCAATTGCTAAAATATCTCCCATAAGATGTAATAGAAAAATAAACTCAAGAATGGATAATATTTGTCTTATATTTTGTTATTGTTCACTTCTATTCTTTCTCTTTAGGATTTTATATTCGATTGTTGGTTACCATTTGGTCGCGTATTTAATACTGTTTTATTAACAATAGATCATTAGTAGTTGCAGAATATTAAATTTCTTATTATTAACTCTAAACATCAATGTTGTGGGTCATTCCTGTCTCACCTTACAGCTCTGCTGTTCAATCTTCAGATTCTTTGTTTTGTTGCTGTGGGGGAGTTATAATTTCTTGTGATCATTATACTGTCATTATGCAGAACTACAGAAGGATATGTGTCATGGTGATGACAGATAAATTGACATTTGACCCCAAAACTCAACATTTCTTAGATTAACACCAAACTACATTGGTGTGCTGTGTTTATTTTCTATTTCCATTTTTGTGCAACTAAATTGCTACATTGGTGTAGCAACCACAAATTTCCATTTTCAGAGCCAACTACATTGGTGTGCTGTGTTTATTGATATGCTTTTATTAGTAAATCAAATATTTTCATTTCTAACATGATCAAGTAGCAACTACATAATCAAAGAGATTTGCTTAACCCGGTTTGTGCTTGATTGTATTTTGCTATAGCTCCACTGAGTGCTAATTGATTGTTTTGTTGACAACTTGTACCATGTTTCATCAAAAGTTATCATCATCTCCTGCAACCAAACTATTTTGATGATAATTTACCCCTTGGATCCATATTATATATATATACCTGTCTTTATTTCTGCAATTGGTTTGAACTTTGTATTGCTTCAATAGAAAATAAGCATTTGGAAATAGATGGAGGTGCTTGAATAGGTAAACATTATGTTGACTGTAGATTTGAAGCTTCATTAATTTGTAAATATGTCGATGATTGTGTTTCCTAGAGCTCTCTGTTACCTTTTTTTTTTAATGTATGTTAATTAACTTTTCAATCGTTAAAATTCAGTGTCAATTGCATATCTGAGTTACAGATTGAATTGGTTCTACCCTTGTTTCTTAAATTTTCCTGTACATATCATGGAAATTCTCAGGTAGCATCAACCTTTATGCTAATTAAACAAATCTCCTCATTCATGCTGTTGTTGAGTTAAGCATCTTGAATGCTCTAATTGTAGCAGCATACATTGTTCCTGGCCTCTCAAATGCCCTGAATGAATACATAACTTGCTGCATAAAATGCTCATGGCCCAGCTGCTGCCTAAAATGTTCATGGTCCAGCTGCTACAGTGCTACCTGAGTGTATTGCTGCATGAATTTTTTCTGTTCTCATGTGTTGGTTAACATTGCTGTCATTGCAGTTAAGTAGTTAAGTGATTCTGAGTACTCTCTTTTATAACCTCCTTGGCCTTGCATATAGATATTTTGGTGTCACCAAACTCCGAGGGTGCTCGATTTAACATATGCTCATTTCATAATTTCATTGCAACAGGTTGTTGGTAATGGTATCCATGATAAGCTTCACTTCTGAGACTATGTTACTAGGAGTAACGATTAATGTGTTCCAACTCTAACAAGGAATTTAAGAATAGAACGGTATGAAACTATTGATTTTCATCTCGATCTCCAACTAATTAACAAGATCTTGATTATGCTCTGACAATTCTTATGTCACAAAGTGGACTTTGTTCTTAGCCATCATCTTTTAAATCATGAATTCAAGTTTCGTCCATAATTCATATGCAATGGTATAGGTTAATATATGCGATCAAACAAGCTTCATTCAATGAAATTCAAAATCATGACCAGTTTTAGGATGGGAAAGTTAAACATGTTTCTCACCATGGGGAAGTTTTTTTGGACCATTAGATCTTTCTGCTTTTAAATTAATGGTTCAGATTCCTTTTATTATTTATTTTTGCCTTTTGCTTTTTAACTCCTTTCTTCCCAAAGTACCCCTCCGTTGCCCCTACGAAAATCACCGTTTTCTCACCTTTCTTCCCAAAGTTAAACATTGGCAGCGCTATCGATGGTATGTGCGTTGGTTTGCAACATATCAGAGAGAAGAAAGAACGAGATGGGAGAGGAAGAAAGGGCAATTGGAAGAAGACAATAAGAGGAAAGAAAAAAATTGGCCATCACATTAAAATATAAAAAATCCAACGGTTTAAAAAAAGTTTCCCATGTGGAAAACATTTTTAACTTTCCCATCCTAAAATTATATATATAGTAATTGCTCTTCAGTAAGAAGTTCTTCTTCTTTGTCAGTCTTCCCTTTTAGCTTATTCTTGTTTGTAATTTGTTTTTGCAAATCTTTCCAATAAAATTGGTTCTCTACATCGGCTTCCAACAAAAGTAATTTTCTATAGTCAATTTGAACATAACTTTAACATGTGGCAATATTCTTCGTCTTGAATCAGTGTGATAATATCCTTTGAACCAAGCAAGTTTGATACCATTTTTAGGAAATATTAGATCAATTTGTCTTTTTATGTGGTATATAAGATGGGCAATAAGAAAATAGATAAAAAAAAAAACCAAGAATTTTAAAAGGAAAAATCCGTCAACATGAGAAGGAAAAATTGCAGTGCCTCTTAATTGAAATAAAAGCCTCAACTAAGAAGTAAGATTACAGTGACTTTTGCTTGTCAATTTGATTCTTCTAATTATCACAGGTTTTTCATTAGTTTCTCTAAACATCATGAATTGCCATTTATTTTTTTCTAAACGTGATGCGTTATTATTTGATTCATCATTCTTAAGAGACATGTAGATAGATACTTAATAGAAAGCATAAATAATAGACTATGGAAAAGATTTTTTCTGAGAACTAAATTGTATTTTCTTAAAAAAAATGGGACATTAAATTGAAAAACATAATATTTAAAGGAATTAAAATTATTGTTTTTCAACTTTCAATTTCTTAATGCATGATTGTATTGAGCAGTTGAAAGTACACTTTGGTGGAAGCAGGTTAAGTAATCTAAACTGCTACTTGTGGGTGGTTTTGTTCGAGATTTTCCATGGTTGGTTGGTATGATTCTATTCTGATATAGACCTGCTTTAATTTACGGCAAGTGTGTACTGGGGTTGGCCTAAATTCACTTATTAGAGGAGTTGGCCTAAATTCACTGATTAGAGGAGTTGGCCTAAATTCAACCAAACGGTTGTACACTTACCTTTTGTTGAGTTCTGAGGAATTATTTGATTATTAAAAAAAAACTTTTGTACGGACGGCTAGTACCAACGTTCAAACAGATATTTTCTTTTATTATTAAACAGATTGTTTTTAATTATAAAAAATGTTATTCATGCTCGAGTTAAAACACTTGTATGTGATGCAATCTAGGTTGATTGAATAAAATATTTAAATTATTATTAGGAGTATTTGTGATGCAGTTTAATTTAATTTTTAGACAAAAAGAGATCTCTGAATCAAATATAAAATAAAGATATAATTCAATTTGAATATAATATTAAATTTAAACAAAATCAAACCAATCTTTTACATTTTAATTTGGTTCTATTCAAATTCATGTTCTTTTAATTCATTATCATAATTTAAATTTATCAACTAAACTTACATAATTATTATATATGTTATATAATTTTACAAATGAGTTTTTTTATTAAATTTTGTTTGACATATTTTAGTTAAAAATTATTATTTTTACTTCTATATAACATTAATATAAAAAATATCACCAACTCTTTTTCTAACATAATAGTAAGTTGTGTATCACTTGATATTTAACACTATTTTCTAACAATATTAATACATCATTTTTAACATATGAAAGTAAAATATATATCTTGATTATAAAGTAAATGAAAAGTAATAAATTATTCAACACTTATTATTAATTATCATAATAAAATTAATATCATTATAATATATGGTTTGTTTCGTTTGTTTTTTATATGATCCGAAAATCGAACCAAATCATAAAAAATATGTTATTTTTAAGATTTTTTTTGTTTTTGTCATATTTGTTTAAGCGATTTTTTATTTTTTAGATCGATTTGACGGTTTACAATTGATTTTTTTAGTTTGGTTTTAAATACCCTGATTATTGTAAATCCTCTAACACTATCTTCGATTTTTGCCGATAAAAAAATTCAAAACACTTGTATAATTTATAATAGAAAATGTATGATAATATGATGAAAATCATAAAAGATCTTGTTACAAAAACTTAATCACTATACATTATCATTGTTAGAAAATTAGATAGTAAATTAATGAAAAATTATTATTCATATGACTTTTAAATTAACGTTTTACATTATTAGTTTCTTTATAAAAATATTATAGAAAATTCAAATATAAATAACATTATTCTTTGTAAAATGTTAATGCACATCATATTCATATGTATACACAAAATATGGCAAAAAAAATTAATATAATACTCTTTTAATAAAAAATTATCAATTTGGGACTGTTTTGAAACTATTTACCAATATAGGACAGTCAAACACGCCCAAATTGGACATGACTGAACACACCTAATTTGGGCGTGACACATGAGAGTGTCACGCCTAATTTGGGCTTGTTTGACCCCTATATAAGCCAAATTTTTTTACCTTTTTCCCATATTTACCATTTCACCTTCTCTCTAAAAGTTTCTTAACTTTTCTCTATAGTTTGTGAGTGGGTTATTTTTGCAGCGAAACTCTGCCAACAAATAAGTGAATTTAATAATTTTGCATATTATTTAATATGTTATATTATTGAATTAGAAAATTGTTGGGACCATATGAAATTGTTAGCGGCGTAGGTAATTTTTAGCAACCTAGATGTTAGCTTTGTAGAAAATTGTTAGGGATTGTTACATAGAATTATTTTAGATGATAATTTAGTTTAGTTTAGTTTAGTTTAGTTTAATTTATGATTGATTAATAGGAAGTATTAAATTAGGATATTAAATTATTAATTATAATTTTGATTTATTTAGGATAATTATTTTAAGTGAATTTAATAATTTTGCATATTATTTAATATGTTATATTATTGAATTAGAAAATTGTTAGGGCCATATGAAATTGTTAGCGACGTAGGTAATTTTTAGCGACGTAGATATCAGCTTCGTAGAAAATTGTTAGGGACTATTACATATAATTATTTTAGATGATAGTTTAGTTTAGTTTAGTTTTTAATTTAGAATTATTATACTAAAGTTATTTAGTTCAGTTAAGTTAGAACTATTTTATTAAAGTTATAGTTTAGTTTAGTTTAAGTTGTGATTAATAGGAGGTATTAAATTAGGGCATTAAATTATTAATTATAATTTTGATTTATTTAGGATAATTATTTGTAATGTAATTTAATTTGAAGGTATTAAATTATTAATTATAATATTGATTTATTTATATTAAGATAGTCATTAGATGGTTGATTCATCATCGTCTGATTCTTCGCGGTCTAGATTCGATCATGACGGTGAGCCTAAGGATCCGACGACTCATGTTATCCCCACCCTGTATAAGTGGGGTGTTTTGTGGAGGCGTACCTAGCGCACCCATGTTTCACATGCTGTGTGGAACAAGGACAAATGTCAAGTGTTGAAAACTCGACGTGGTAAAATCACAGGGGGGGGGGCCAGATCATGACAATATACCTGACATCGTTGCTGAGTTGTTAGGACAGGCTAGATTCCTACATGTCACACGCATGCGACATATTCAGGTATGCAATTCTGAATTGAATAAATTAAATTTTGTTTAAATTTAAAATACAACAAAGTTTTTGTTTATAACTATACATATGAATTGATTATTGTTAAAAAAAATTTAGATCGATCCTGCGCTTATTAGTGCTCTGGTTGAGAGGTGGAGACCAGAGACAAATATATTTCACATGACGCAGGGAGAGATGACCATCATGGTTGAAGACGTGGCTGGTATATTAGGATTGGCCAGCGACGACAATGTCGTCACAGGATCCACCTCAGACGACTGGGTCACTGTCATTGAGGACTATTTGGTCATCGACCTCGGGCAGAGAGTAAGCTGAAAGGTGGATTTTTGTGCCTGTCTTACTTTGATAGACATTATGCGCATTGGGGTGAGGTAGCTGCATATTCGCTGCACGTCATGCGATTTATGAGGGCACACATTATGCGTATGATTGGAGCATGGCTCCTATGCGACAGATCTGGGGGGAGCACTGTCGCCTGTCACTATGTTCCGTTGCTTGAAGGGGACTTCATAGACATAGGTAGCTATAGATGGGACTCTGCGGTCCTTGCACATTTGTTTAGACAAATGTACAAGTGTACAGATCCACAGAGAAGTGACTTTGGTGGGTGTCACATCCTTCACATGCTTCTCCAACTATTCCTCAGCCTACTTAGCCAGAGTGGAATTATGAACACAGGTATGTGTTATTATTTTATGTGATTAAGTATGTATTAATGAGTCTTATAAGTACTTTAATGTCAGTTATTTTGAAATTAGGTTTAATGCTTTAGGCTGGTTTCGAGCACACGAGCTTTTTTGGTATCGGCTAACATTAGATTCCCTTTATCAGGATGAGGTACATATTGTTATTATAAGAGTTTTGGTCATTGTACTTTGATAATTTGCATTTTTAGTCATTGTACTTTCATAATTGTCTGTTTAATTCTTTTGTGCAGGTGGTTTGGAAACCATATGCAGACTACCACTTCCTTGGTGCATCTGATCAGCAGCGACTGTTGTGGATGGCTAGTACACTCGTTATATGCTTTCACACAGTTGAGTATTCTCAGTCAGACAGATGCATGCGGCAATTTGGGAGGAATCAGCCAATCCCACGAAGGCCTGGGATGCTGAAAGGTGTGCATGACTTGTCCTTGCGAGGTAAACCACAAGATAACTGGGTCCGTAAGCTGAGACCCTTTATACGATGATGGGAGGTTAGGGACCGGCACATCGACCTGCCCCCTCTACTGCATGGGCTGTTGTCACCAATTCATGAGTATATGGTTTGGTTCAGGGAGAATGGGAAGCGCTATGTGTTGAAGAGGGTTGCCAAGACTGGTTGTGGTTTAAGTGCTGTTTAATTATAATTTGTGTACTTATATTCATTATGATGGATTTAATGTTTGGACTAATGCATTTGTTTTATATTTGTTGATTGATGGCCTGGAGATGTTGTACTTTGCGACTGGAACGGAGCAGTGGCCAAGCTACACCATCGAATAGGTGCATGAAGAGATTGATGGCATCATTTCTATCTTCAGAGAGACCTATCGCCTGGAGGAGGCAAGCCCACATGCACCCCTTTCCCAGCTTCAGGACAACCCACACGTATCTCTTGATGTTGCCCGTGGTAGACAAGAGGGACATGGGCTAGAGCATCAGTGGAAAGTCATGCACCATGTGCCTGAGCCTATTGGAGTTCCTAGGCCTCGCACTGACGATTGAGGGCCTCCACTTATAGGTTTTACATACGGCAGCTAGCATTTGTATTATGAGGCTTCTCAGCAAGGGACATGGGGTTATGAGGGATTCGATACGTAGAGTCATATTCCTCCACCGGCAAACTCCCAGACACAGCCTGTATATTATGCAACTGCTTTGTCCATGGCATCAGGGGACGTCGGGGTTGCAGCTTCTAGGAGCAGTAGTGACGTACCTACTGCGGATTGGAGTGGTGTCGATATTGACCGCCTGCTCGCTCAAGTTGATTATTCTCCAGGCAGTTGTGGGGATTGGCCATCACATCTACCACATGCCACCCCACCTCCTAATTATCCCCTACCATCATCGCCAGAGTAGGCAACTCCATACCCACCTCCAGATGTAGAGCCTTTGCAGGCAGACCCTTCACAGGCGGGCCCTTCTCAGGCTCGTGGTAGACGGAGGTTACCTGATCGTCAGAAGCATTATTATCAGTGGCCACCAGAGTCATAGATTTAATTTACATTGTAATGGACTTTATTTGATTAATTACGAAGGATTACCAAAGTCACGTACAACATTTTCATCCTTCACTTTATGCCAATGAATATACATGTCGCGTTCAAGAAGTTTCATTAAATTTAATCGTTAATAAAAACACACACACATACACGCATAATAACAACAATTAGTAACATTAAATTTATAACATAAAAAAATTAAATTCACTAAAGTATGATGCTATAAAAACCATGTGGAAGGGTAAAATGACATTGACAACACTATGATGATGTTTATATCATTACTTTGTGGTCCTTCATACGGTGGCCAATAAATTTGACAGGACGCATGTTTGCTACACCATGTGGAAGGGTAAGATGACATTGACAACACTATGATGATGTTTATATCATTACTTTGTGGTCCTTCATACGATGGCCAATAAATTTGACAGGACGCATGTCTGCTACACCATGTGGAAGGGTAAAATGACATTGACAACACTATGATGAATGCTATAAAAACACTTTTTGGTCCTTCATATGGTGCCCAATAAATTTGACAGAACGCATGTTTGCTACACCATGTGGAAGGGTAAAATCTCAGTCGAAATTGACAACACTATGCACTATATCGATAAAAGAGAAATTTGAATAATGACATGTCTCAATTAACATTGGACTCCAAACAAGTCTCTATCAGAAAGGCAACCACACAACTATAAATAACACAAAACATCGTTAACACAACCACACACTCCCACACAACATACCTCCACAAACGAAATTCAGTCTCAATACTATGTCATTCTTAGGAGAAACAAACACTCAGACCATTGCTAACTCCAAATTAGCTTTCATTTTTCCAAATGGATCAATCAAACACAACCAAACTGGTGTTTCTTTTCAATGTCCTACTCCAATACCAATGCGAGTTCCTAATGAGTGTTCTTTTCAGTCACTCAAGAGTAGAATGCACAACACCCTTCTCTTAACCAATGACCAATTTGTATATGAAATCTACTACCGACAGTCATCCCTAGATGTAGGTCAGCAATATTTGTTCATTCTCTGCAACTGACAAATGATGATGATGTTTGTACAATGTTAATGTGTAATGAGCAATACCCGTGTGTTGGCCCTATAGAATTATTATGTACCATCAATAGAACACCCGATGGTATAATCAACCTACTTTGATCCACCATCGTCCCTACACATGATGCAATACTATATTACAACGGCAAGTGGAACATACCACGACAAGGCGATTTTGTGGGTTATTCCTTCACTAGAACAAATCCAATAAGATTTGAAATTCCATAGGGGTTCCCCCTTATGGAATTCACAACTCACAAGTGGTAAGAAAATTGTTTTTTCGATAGTCAGCCCATGCAAAATGTTTAGAAAAATCAATCGAATATCACATAATAGAGTTAATAAGCGATGAAGACGTGTTAAAGGTATTAGCAGAATCCAACTACTGGAAACATTTTTGTCCAATAGAAATTTTAGCTATTTTTAACCAACCAGTTACCCAACAAGCCCCAATAACCGATCAACATGTGTCAATAATCGATGCAGATGTTGGACATCATGCTCACTAGAATGATTCAAATGGAAGAAGACATGTCCGCTGCACAACATCTTTCAAACTATGATTAGTTTGGTTATTTTCATATTTCAATTGTTATTATTAGAACATTCCGTTATTTTCATTTTATTAAGTAGTGTTTATTATGTTTGTCTCTCTGTCTCTCATCTCAATTACTGTTATTCACGGTGTTTTTAATTATTATTATGTGCAAGTATATGTGTTTAAATACTACTTAGAATTAATTTATCCTTATTTATATTTTTTATTTGTATTATTTTCAAATTAAATTCTTTAATTATTTATTATTATCAGTTTACAAACACATATACGAATTGGCAAATGATGAAAGTCTCAACATATTTTCAACAAATTTGTGATTTTTTTAAATGAAATACATTGACATACTACTATTTAAAGAAACATCATTACAAAATCATGAAATAGCACCACGATTAGGACAAGCTCTCTGATTATGTCTAACTTGCTTGCAAATACTGCATTTGATGCGTCTTTGACTTGTTTCGACTTCGTCCATCTCGTCATGTATTCTAGTGGACCTTGGATGAACCTTTGCACGCAACATGTGCCTGTTAGGTATGAGAACTGGATCTTCACTTGGTGGAATAGCACTTTCATTACCAATTGGCTACCATGGCAATGAGTAAGCTTGAACCAAGTTACTTACCAGGAAGACATAACCCACATACTAAAAAGAATTCTGACGAACATGTAAAGCAGCAGCTGTGACGTGACTACATGGGTATTTGAAGGCCTTAAACTTGTCACACTGACAAAAACGCGCTGCAAGGTTGATTGAATATGACCTCTCCCAGCCCTCGTCCACCTCAAATAATGTTTAATCAACATTATATGTGCGTACATGGTGGGCTGTAGCAAGGGACTGATTATGCCTCATAGCATCAACCACATTTTTGCAATGTTGTTGTGAATGGTCAACTCGTGAAGCAGCCGGCTGACCCCTGCATACAAAATATTGAATCAATCTGTTGTACGTGTGCTTCACCAAAGCAGTGATAGACATGTTTCTTGCTCCCTTCAACACCCTGTTTACTGATTCAGACAATTTTGTTGTCATATGGTCAAATCTTCTCTCATCTACATCATATGCACGTGTCCATTTTTCCTTAGGGCTGCTATTAATCCATTCTGCAACCGAGGACTGGTATCACGAAATCGGGTAAATGCTATCTTAAAATCAACCATAAAGGGAGTATAATGTGCAAAATAATCATACCATTAACACTATTCCATTTACAGATATATCCATTTAATATATTCAAAATAGTTGTTAAGGATACCTAAATTCATCAGGGTCTTCTTCAATTTTTCATTCCTTAACCTTTGATTAAAATTACTAGCAATATGACGAAGGCAAAACACGTGATGCGCATAAGGTGATTGCCAACCAGCATGATTCTCCACAACAGATAATATGCTTCGGTACCAATCTAAAATGAGACATATATTTTCTATTTGGGTAACGTGCAACCGAATGTTAGCAAGGAAAGTATTCCCAGGCTTCCAAAGTCTCCCCCTCAACAATGGCAAATGTCAGTGACAGACATTCGTTATTTCCATCCTGAGTCGTGGTAATCAACAATTTTCCTGTATACTTGTCATATAAATGAGTCCCATCAATTTGAATCATAGGTTTGCAAAATGTAAAAACCTCGCAACACTGTCTGAAAGTCTAGAAAATGTGATGAAACACATGTTTTGCCCGTATCAATCGATGTCCCACAAAATAATCATTTATTTGAATATCATAAAAAGAACCTGGTGAAAAATGAAGCATGTAGCGACACCACCTGGGCAAAAATGCATAAGATTCTTCCCAATTCCCATAAATCATTGTCATTGCTTTCTGCTACACATACCAAGCCTTTCGATATGAAAATTTAAATCCAAACGAATGGGTGATCCTCTCCTGAACCAATGCAATTGACATAGACGGTTCCTCCTTAATCATTCCTAACAATGAAATTGTAACATTCACATTAAGAACATACCTTAAAAAACCATTATTAAAGACATATAGAGCAAATTCAATAAAAACATACCTACAACAAGTGAAGCAATAACATCAGCATCAAGCTGTCTGTGACCCTGTGTAATATGTTCATTCAGGTAATTGTGTTTTCCACCCCATTTTGAAACAAGCCACTTCTCACCTACATTGGTTTAATTACCCTAACCCTCCAAGGGCAACCCTCATTATGAGCAACACACCTCATGGTAAACTTGTTAGGCTTGCTCTCAACCACAATTGCTTCTTGATGTTCCTTCATGAGGTTCCGCTTAATTGCAAATTGCACGTCCTTTTTGGATGCAAATTCTTGTTTAACAAACAACTCATCCCCTAATTGCCATGGACCCTGCACTGAACTCGAACCCAAACCGGTAAAAGATTCTTTTTCGCTTGGATGACTGAAATCAATATATGTGTAATGTGGAATTTCATCCCAAAAAGGAGTGACCTCAGCACCTGCACATACAAAATCATTTTAATAAACATATTAAGCAAATAAAATACTATAACATACAAATATACATATATGACTACATTTTCATTGATTTCCTCCCTAACATACCTTCAATAGGTTTCTCTGGTTAAGTAGATCCAATGTCAGGATGATGACGGATTTGAGACGACCCCACATCATTATCTTTTTGGAATTCAGTCGCATGCACACCACAATCCTCATCATTATCCGTCGCACTAGCATACTCCTCAAGAAGATGATCTTCCATTGTAATATTTTCATCATCGTCATCCTCTTCGTCCTCATCCATAACCCAAGTTGGGTCATGTTCATCTTCCTCAGATACGTTTACAACTGGAGCAGCATATGATGATGTATTATGTGCAGAATTTACAGCAACTGACCTTATGGGTAAAACAACATCCTCTGCTCCGGTAAAATCTACATACAACTCTAAAAAATCTTTCCTTGACTGGTTGAAAAATTCTTCCATTATCATTTCTATGTCTTCATCATCCAGTACTTGAAACCCCCATGTATTGTTCATGTTGCCATAATCTTGCAGTCAGCAAAGTGATACACTAGTTGTCTTTCAGAGCTAATTTTTGTCGTATCTTCTCATGCAATTCACCCAGTGTTGAGTTTCGCTTGATACATGTCGGTCTTTTCTCCCCTTCAAAAACAACACTATATCGCCCTTCAACTTTCCTTCCATTAAAAAATAACACAACACAAGCACACTCACCATCTGAACTCATTACAAAATATATCAACAAAAACAAAAACTTTTAATTTCAATAAATAATAAAATAATAGAAGATTTAGAAGAGAAGGTGTGAAGAAATGAGTTTGGAGAGGAGGTTTAAATAAAGTGGGTCAACAAAAACACACCCAAATTAGGCGTGACACCCCTTGTGTCACGCCCAAATTAGGCGTGTTCAGTCACGCCCAATTTGAACGTGTTTGACTGCTCCATATTAGTAAATAGTTTCAAAATAGTTCCAAATTGATAATTTTTTATTAAAAAAAGTATTATATTAATGTTTTTGTCCACAAAAAATATGTATAAAAAATTGTGTTGTAGATAAATAGTTTAAATAAATTCAGTGACAAATTGAGTTTCATGTATTTTTCAAAGTTTTCATCTTCATACAAAAGTAATAGTCATAAATAACTATTCAAAAAGAAAAACAGAAACTTTTGTTTTGACACATGAAAAAATAATTGTAAAAACTAACCTATGAGCAACCTAGAATTTATCTTTTATTATGTATACAAAAAGTCAAGTGAAATTATCTCTTTCAACAAATTACTTTTCATGAATCATGTATTCAATTTACATTAGAATTTTTGTCAACATACCATTAATGCTTAGGGTTTTTATTTAAATATCAAAATAATAAACTTTTTTTAATTAAATAAAAGCATGTTTATGATAAGGAATAGGTTGAAACATTCCTTGACAACAAAAGTTATTTTTATTGATAAAAAATGAATTCATATCATATAAAAATATAGATTTAATTTTCGCAATATAAAAATTTTATTGATAGATAATCTATGATTGGTAAGCACATCCATAGCCCTTACTAGTAAATCCTTGGAATCTAACTTTTTGATGATAAAAAAAAAAAAAAAAAGGATTGAGACATCCGTTGATGTATATAGCCAACACTAACGTAATTTTCTTATTTTTCATCATTTTCATTCATCTTTTTCCATTTCCTGTTTTATTAACTTTTACTTTTACCACGAAATATCTTTCTTCTTTGCTAAGAGTTGCACGCCGTCCTCTAGAGTACTAAATTTTAATCTCTGAAATTCAATCTTATGGAAAGAAGGTTAATCATTAAGTTATTATTCAAGAGGAAAATGGGGTCTCAAAATGGGTTATATATATTTAGTTATTTACTAATGATTTAGGGTTTATTTTGAATTTTTATTTTATTTTTTAAGTAAAATAAAAGATAAATTCTCAAAAAACAAAAGAACATTAAAAAGATTAATCCACGATTGAAATAATTTATTTTAAAAAACAAAAAAAAATCCCGTAATTTAAAATCGAAACAAACACATGCCAACTGGGTTTTCCAAAAACTTACGCAAACAAGCTCAAGATTTTCAATGAAAAACTAACTCGTGAAAACAGATGTGTGAACAACCTAGAGTTTTATATAAATAATCCAAGTACGATACCTTGTTTTTTTTTCATTTTTATTTAATTTGGGAAAAGGCTTATATACCTGTTTTTGGTTAGCAGCTGACAAAGACTTTGTTGGCATACATCCAAACCAAAACTAATGTTAGTTTTTTCTGTTGCTTCATCATTTTCATTGATACTTTTCTTTCTCCTTTATATTAACTTCTACTTTTCACAAGAATATCTTTTGCATGTTCATATAACCTTTTTACTTTTGTCCTGAATTATTCCTTCATCGTCAATTAATTAAGTGTTCCAGAAACTAGTTCAACTCAGTTTAACCAACTTATTGGTAAATCAGTTTTATAAAATAGATTAAACTAACTCTTTGATTTTGA
>PYAF01002310.1:34607-59969 GCA_007407185.1 Glycine tomentella
TTTTTTTTTTTTATTGCGAATAATCTTTATCGAATAATATACTATTTTTTAATGAATCTCTTTTTTTAACTACGTTATGTTTGTAACTATAATACTCAATCTTAAACTTTATTTAAAAATATTTGAGCTCAATTTCATTTCAACCAATGTAAGGTTGGTGATGATGGGTCAATAGTATAACTTTTAAGATTTTAGTTAATTTAGAACGGAAACAATCAAGCTTAAGTAATATATTGAATGTGATTATATAGATATAAATTCTCACTTTTAAGAGTTGAGGTTACATATCATTTATAAACATATTCTTCTCTCAATTTAGTAAGATGCCTTTTACAAACAAAATCGTGACGTTCTATATATTAAACATCTAAACAGATAATATCTCTTATACTATAATTCTAAACTAAGAATGGTTGTCAATTTGAATTCGAAACAGAAAAAAGTCCTGTGTAGCACGCAACAAACAGACATAAAACAAAAGAATTAAAAAAGAATAATGATTTTGGCGAAGTCATATCAGAGGTGGTGGTAGGTTCCAATTTGGCAAATGGTTGCACTCAATATTTCAACCGTGCAAACTTAACGCGTTGAATAATCCCATTAACAATGTCCTTCCCATCATTATCAAATACCCAAACTTCCCAATATATTTAATTTCATCACACTCACACCATTAACATTAATGCCATAACATAATTCATTGCCATCATCATCTCCATGTCCTAATTGCTTTTGCTTTCAATATTCATTCTCACACCACAAACTATGCAGCTCACTCACCTATGCCTTATCATGCCCTCAGATTATGATAAACTAGAGCCACTTCATGCAACCCCACAAACAAATATTAAAGGGGCACAGAAAAAAGCTAAGTCCAAAACACACCCTCAAGGTGCATGTGGAGGCCATGTTGTTGCTACTCTTCATGGTTCTTTGACCAGGTTGTGTGACACAAAGTGGTGGAACCTATGCCAACATGGGACCAGAAAAAAAACCAAGCAGATCAAGAGTTCTTGTGTGTTTTATGACATGGAGGGTGTGCAACTCTCTTCCAAGATTGGAAGGGAGAGCAACATTAATCCAAGGATTTTCAGCTATGCTGAGCTCTACATAGGATCAAGGGGTTTCTCTGAGGAGGAGGTTTTAGGAAGTGGAGGGTTTGGCAAAGTGTACAAAGCTGTGATGCCTAGTGATGGAACAGTGGTGGCTGTGAAGTGTTGCTTGGCAGGGAAAGGTGGTCAATTCGAGAAGACTTTTGCAGCTGAACTTGCAGCAGTGGCACAACTTCGCCACAAGAACCTTGTTCCCTTGAGGGGTTGGTGTGTTTTTGAGGATCAACTTTACCTTGTGTATGACTACATGCCTAATTTGAGCCTCGACCGGGTTCTGTTTCGCAAGAACTTGAAGGAGGAGCCACTTGGGTGGCTGAGGCGTGGGAAAATTGTGAAGGGTTTGGCATGTGCATTGCACTATTTGCATGAGCAGTTAGAGACTCAAATCATTCATAGGGATGTGAAGACCAGCAATGTGATGCTTGATTCCCACTACAATGCTAGGTTGGGGGACTTTGGCTTGGCAAGATGGCTTGAGCATGAGCTTGAGTATGAGTATGAGACAAGGAAAGCATCAACATCAAGCAAGTTTCAGCATTTCAGGCTGAGTGAGACCACAAGGATTGGTGGCACAATTGGGTACTTGCCCCCTGAGAGCTTCCAGAGAAGGAACATTGCTACCTCAAAATCTGATGTGTTCAGCTTTGGGATAGTTGTGTTGGAGGTGGTGTCTGGGAGAAGGGCCATTGATCTCACATACCCTGATGAGAAAATCATCTTGCTTGATTGGGTCAGAAGGCTTAGTGATGAAAGAAGGCTTGTTGCTGCTGTGGACACAAGGCTGAAAGATGGTTCCTACAAGGTTTTTGAGATGGAGAATTTGATTCACATAAGCCTCTTGTGCACACTCCATGACCCTCTATTGAGGCCAAGCATGAAGTGGATTGTGGAAGCACTTTCTGACATGTCAAACAAGTTGCCAACACTCCCTTCATTTCACTCTCATCCTATGTACATCTCTCTGTCCTCCTCTTCTGAGACTAGTCCAAACAGCACAAAAGGCACTGGCACAAGCTCAGGAACAGAAAGTTCTAGCAATCATACTAGTTCCAATTCCAAGTATGTCACAGCCACAGGAGAGACTATATATGTGACTGCTGAAGCTGAACACAGAAATAGTGGAACTAACTCTACTAAGAGTAGTAAGAGAGTGATGCATCAGCAGCCATCATTTGTTGAAACACCTAGGCTGATACCATACAAGGAGATTGTTTCAGCCACAGATAACTTCTCAGAGTCGAAAAGGGTGGCTGAGCTAGACTTTGGAACTGCATACCATGGCATCCTTGATGGCCACTACCATGTCATGGTGAAACGCCTTGGCTTGAAGACATGCCCTGCATTGCGCCAAAGATTCTCCAATGAGCTAAGGAACTTGGCAAAGCTTCGCCACAGGAATTTGGTGCAGCTTAGAGGGTGGTGCACTGAGCAAGGAGAGATGCTTGTGGTGTATGATTACTCAGCTAGAAGATTTCTCAGTCACCAGCTTCACCATCATAACAATGGTACTAAAAATGGCAATTCTGTCCTCAAATGGCATCATAGGTATAACATAGTGAAATCACTTGCATCTGCACTTCTCTATCTGCATGAGGAATGGGATGAACAAGTCATTCACAGGAACATAACCTCTTCAGCAGTGACCCTTGAACCTGACATGACCCCAAGACTAGGTAGTTTTGCTCTGGCTGAGTTTTTGTCAAGGAATGAGCATGGCCATCATGTAATCAGCAATAGGAGCAAGTCGGTTTGCGGGATTTTCGGCTACATGTCGCCAGAATATGTGGAATCCGGTGAGGCAACCGCAGCTGCTGATGTTTATAGTTTTGGTGTAGTGGTGCTTGAGATTGTAAGTGGACTTAAGGCTGTGGATTTTAGGCAACCTGAGGTGCTATTGGTAAAGAAGGTTCATGAATTTGAGGTGAGAAAAAGACCACTTGAGGCATTAGCAGATATAGGACTAAATGGAGAGTACAATTACAAGGAGTTAATGAGATTGGTAAGCTTAGGAGTTGCATGCACCCGTTCTGACCCAAAATTAAGACCAGGTACTAGACAGATAGTAAGCATTCTTGATGGCAATAACAAATTAATCATGGGAGAGAACATGGAGAGCAGGGAAGATTGGAGAGAAAGAAATGCTTGCTCTTTGTCACTGGTTAAGAGAATTCAAGCTCTAGGAATACAATGAAAAGTTGCAGAAGAAAATGAAGGAACAAAATGGGAAATAATTGTTTGTAACATATAGAAACCTTGTTAGTAACAGAGTTTTTTTTTTTTACATTGTATCTTTGTGCTTTGGCTATTTTTCATAGGGGTGGTCGACCTGATGAACCCGAACCAAAGTGAAGGAGAAAATCTGGGTTGGTTTGTAACATATATAATGGGCAATGATGATCTGTAACTTAGAGAAAGCGGTTTGTAATAAAGATAGTTTTTTTTCTAATTTGTGCTTTGGCTATTTTTAAGCTTGTTACTTCTTAACTATGCTTCATTGTATGTAACAGAGAGAAGGTTAATGCATTAGTATATTTTTCTGCTAAAGCAGGATTTATTCTATACTTTTCAGTTTTTATATATAGATATATAGACACATCCATAGGAAAAAAAATTAAAATATTATTTTAAAAAAAAATTACGAATTTATTGTAGTTTTAAAAGTATTTACGCATCTATAGCAATGAGTCGCGCCTCCCCTGAGCGTGACTGATTACGTCGCTACCACTTTTTGCAACCACAATTTCTATCGCAAACAATGTTAGCGACTGAAATAGAGATCGAAAGTAGCGATTAAATGTTAGCGACCAAAGTTTTTTTTAAAAAAAAAAAAAAAAATCGCGTCACCTGATAATTTTTTTGTTGACTAACCTGCCCCCATTTGGTAAATAAAGAAAAAAAATGCCCCATTGGAGACATTGTAAAACTTTAGAGCGAAAAATGAAATTAAGCCTAAATATAAAACAAATCAAAAGATATATTTATGTCTACAAAAGAAATAAATATATAAATATATCCTTTGATTTATTTTATGTTTTGGCTTAATTTCATTTTTCGCTCTAAAGTTTTACAATGTCTCCAATGGAGGCATTTTTTTTCTTTATTTACCAAATGGGCGCAAGGTAGTCAACAAAAAAATTACCACGTGGCACGAATCCTTTTTATTTTTTTGAAAAAAATATTGGTCGCTAAAATTTAATCGTTAATTTCGGTCTCTATTTCAGTCGCTAACACTATTTGCGATAGAAATTGTGGTCGCAAAAAGTGGTAGCGACGGAATCAGTCATGCCTAGGGGAGGCGCGACTCGTTGCTATAGATGTGTAAATACTTTTAAAATTACAATAAATTCGTAATTTTTTTAAAAAAAAAACAATACTTTAATTTGTTTGCCCACATCCATATTTTTCAAAGTAATGAACATACTATATACAATTTTGCCATGATAACAATTTCAAGAGAATGGAGGAAAAGATTCTGATTTGAGAAAATTCATGGTTATACACATTCGACACAATGTAGAATCAAACAGTCTTATATGCAGTGTAACTCTCCTTGTGTAATTATATTCATCCAAATCAATCCATATTCTTTGGATGAAACTGAAATAAGAAGAAAGTGACCTTCTTATTCATGAACCAGTTCATTTCTTCTGAGAGGACATATAACAGAAGGGAAAGTCAAAGCAAATAAATGAGGGAAGAAAAATGGAATAGTATTAAAACTTTCTCCAAGCTTTGTTAGCACAATAGCACCTCCTTTGATGCATGATGAGACTATATACAGTGATCACTATATTTTCTCCGATTGTAAAAGGAGTGCTTTTTATCAATTTTAAATAGTAGCAATAAGTAATAAAGAATTTAAATTTTCTCACCCTGTGGCTGTGGATTTGGTGGCTAGTTTGGTGTTTAACTTTAATTTCTTCAGCTATAAATTTTCAACTGATAGGATTTTCCTGAACATGAACAAGTAGCAACTACATAATCAAAGAGATTTGTTTAACTCAGGTTTGTGCTTGATTGAATTTTGCTATACGCTTTCCTTCTGAGACTATGTTACTAAGAGTAATGACTAACGTGACCCAATTAAGAATAGAAGGGTATGAAACTATTGATTTTCCTCATGATCTCCTAATTAACAAGACATTTGAAAGTATTAAAGTGTTTAATCATCCTATGACCATTCTTATATTCTAACTTGACCAATCTTTTCACACAGTGGATCTTGTTCTTAGGCATCATCTTTTGAATCATGAATTCAAGTCTTGTTCATGATTCATATGCAGTGGCATATGTTAATATATACTCAAACAAGCTTCGTTCAATGAAGTTCAAAATCATACATAGTCATTGCTCTTCAGTTAGGAGCTCTTATTCTTTGTCAATCTTTTTGCTTATTCATTCTTGTTTGTAATTTGTTTGCGCAAATCTTTGCATTAAAAATGATTCTCTATCATCAGCTTCCAACAAAAGTAATTTTCTATAGTCAATTTGAACATATCTTTAACACAAGTGACAATATTCTTTGTCTTGAATCATAGTGTGATAATATCTTTTTATTTATTCATGAGAATTGAACTCTGGTACAAAAAAGTTCTCTTCATATGTGGTTTAAGATGGACAATAAGAAAGAAATAACACCAAGAATTTTTAATATGAAATATCCCTTAACTTGAGAAGGAAAAATTGTAGTACCTCCTAATTCAAATACAAGCCTCAACTAAGTAAGATGATAGGAACCTGTCTCAGACCAAGCCCTTTAAGGTTTATTTCTGTATGCCCAAAAGGGCAAATGAGTCCTAGGTGAAAAAAAGTTAGTTAAAGGTGAGAGAATGTGAGTGAGGGGTTTGTTATATGGGAGGGGTGAGGATTGCAATGGTTGTGGATGAATTGGGAATGATAATTGGAGTCTAAAGAATCTTTTCTTATTTGGGGGAGTAGTTGCTCTCATTTCTTTTAGTGCATTCTCTATTTTCCACTTGTTTTTCTTATTTTGCAGATTCCCTCTTATACAATTTGTATCATTGATGCTTTCATTGAGAGATTTGCTTTGATCAGTGTATGCAAACAAGGGTGATGTCCCACCTTGCTGTTGTTGAATTCAAAATCTCTACCATTAAATCCATCCTTAAATCTCATGATCAATCGCTTCAGGAACATTCCACCCAACTTGGTTCTCTGCTCACCAGCATCGGCGTGCTCACCAAATTAGTTGCTACCTTACACTCTAAAATGTGTGATGGTTTTCTTTGTTCCTCCAACGGCTCCTCACCGTTTGCGGGAGCCACTCCAATTGGTTCGTCGGTCTCCGACGATCATCGTCTCTTCATGAAGAGCCTCGAGCTTCCTCCATTCACCAATGATGACCCAATTGGGGGATTGCCAAGGTTGAGACGTAGTTCACTGTTCAAGGCACACCTCCAAAGATACACCTCCAACTTGCTCAGATCTCCGTGAAAGGTATGACGTGACACTGGTTCAGGGTCCTCTACAACTCCAGTCCTCAGTTATTGTGGGCATCTTTCAAGCGCGCCCACCTGGATCGTTATGGCGATCATCAGTTTGGTAATTTGTTTTCTCAACTTAAACTCCTCCAAATTGATTCTGCTAATGAATATGTTAAGGCATTTGAAGTCCTGATGGTACAAGTTTCTCTAGTGATGAAGGAGCAGTACATGGGCTTCTTCCCTAGTTGTTTACGCGATGATATCTGGGTGGAAGTGTTGGCGTTTAAACCTTCCAATCACCATTGTCTTAATTCTATCACTTGTTTGATTGCTCGCAAGCTTGACTGCTCCAATATGTTCGATAGGTCCTCCAGTTGGTGCACTACGTCAACGCGACATACCAATTTAGTGGGATCGAAACAACAAGATGGACATCAATCCCTTCAGGATGGAGGCCAAGTCACTCAACCCATTCTGTAGGGAGTTCCAATGGATCGTTTGATCGAGGGCCCAAAACAGGTTCAACCCTATCTGGCCACAGACACAATCATGGGATACACAAAATCTTTCTTACTAAGAGCTCGCGAATCAACAAGACAAAAGGCCTTTGCTTCAAATGGGGGCTTAATTAGCGTCAAACATACCTATGTCCAAACAAGAACCTTTGTCTCCTTCTTTACAAGGGGGACAACCCAATTGAGGAGTTCTCTATGGAACTCGAGATTGAAGACCACCTCGAGGTCAATCTTGAAATGGTTTGCCAGGTCTTAGACTACAACGCCCTTGACCCTGATGACCTCGTTCATTCCAAAACCATCATGTACGAAGGTCTATTAACAGGTTACCCAATTTTGCTTCTGGTTAATAGTGGTGCGAGTAACTTCATCGCACGTGAGTCAATCAATTCATTAAGCCTTCAGGTTGGGAAATGGGAGTAAATGTTTTTTACAAGGGGTTTGCAAAGAACTAGAAATCAAAATTGGGCATTATACGATGGTTGTTGAGGCCTTCGTACTGGACCTAGGTGGCATGGAAAATGTTTTAGGGGTCAACTGGTTAGAAACATATGGGGGTACCACAATGAATTTGAAGAAGAAGACTGTGAGTTTTGAGAATAAGGGGACAATTATCACTTTAAAGGGGTATCAAATTAGCGATGGCCCTCTTTCCCCTACGCTTCAAGAAGTATCACTGGGTGGTTATCGGAACAATTCCAATTAAAAGACTAAGGTTTGTAAAAGTTTTTCTCAATGGTTTGTATTTG
Source organism: Glycine tomentella (assembly GCA_007407185.1). Taxonomy (NCBI): domain Eukaryota; kingdom Viridiplantae; phylum Streptophyta; class Magnoliopsida; order Fabales; family Fabaceae; genus Glycine; species Glycine tomentella. Next base: position 42,428 of record PYAF01002310.1, read on the forward strand.
AATACCAAAAGAACAACGTAATAATAATATTAGAATGATCGCAATGTTATTGTGAGAAATTGATGGTTTGAACAGTTAGGGTTGGACTTGGTTTTCTCCTTTTTCAATGCAATAATTTTAATCAATTTATTTATTCATGCAATTTATCTCCAATTCACAATTATATTCTAATCCTAATGTCTTACGCGGAAGAGTTTAAATTATTTAAATTAATTCCCAATGTCTTTGCAAATCAACCTAAGCAACCAGCATTAACATTTAGGAATTAACAAAGAATTGGTATTCACCTATGTCTAGAATCAATCTCAATTAGGTGTTTTTCTCAATTCAAGAATCAAATGAATATCTATCGACTAAACTATCGATTCCTGGGATCAAATAATAAAATTAAGATGATGACGATAATAATAATAATAATAATAATAATAATAATAATAATAATAATAATAATAATAAAAACAAATCTGAATAACTGTATTAAGAAAGAGTATTACATGAAATTTGGTTCAGCCTTTCCAACCTCGACAGATGAGGAGATTAGTTGCTTATAACTTGATTACAATGGCCAAAAGCAATCATACAAAATGTTTAATCAAACTTAGCAAAAAAAAAAACCCTAAGAATGGCTTTATTCTCTACCAAAAATTGCTCTCAAAATGCACCAAAATGACCCCTCAATTAGACCTCAGGTCTTTTATATTTTGATATGGGCTTGGTCTTGTCGCGACTACTTCGCTTAAGCAAGACCTTCTAATTCCTTTCAAGGCATCCTTTGACTCTCTTCGCTTAAGTGTGAATAAGAACTCGCTTAAGCAAGACCTTTTAATCTTCAAAATTTTTAGCTTCTGCCTCTCCTCGCTTAAGCGCACAACAAGCTACACTTATGCGAGGAATCGCCAAATTCATTTCCTGACTTAATTTCCTGAAAAACTCCACAAAAACATCAAAAAAGTCGTAAAAAATAGCAATCTAAATATCCTAAGTGTTAATTCCTAATTTATCCTAATTTTGAGTTAAAATAAAGCTCAACGTATCAAAATTTCTCGGTAATTGCCTCAAATCATGTGTAAAATTAAAGCATATTTGATGATTATCACTGTCGCTGATGATATTTCACCTCCCCAGAGTAATCTTCATGAGTTGTCGCTTTCATAATCGGGGAATTTGCTACTATCTACTAATTTTGACTTACAACAAGTGATGGATTCGATTCTCAGGGTCTTCCAAGAGCGAATTGGATTGCCTCCACAACGCTCTCATGTTCATGCTATCACATTGCTTCCTAATCCAAAGTCAATTAATCTCAAATGCTCCTTGAAGCATGGTTTTGTGTCTGTTGCTTTACCTCAAGGTTTGGAGGTAGTTGACTCTAACTTGCCTATGCCTAAGGCCATCTTCGCTACTTGAGAGAACAAGCGCTAAGGACCAACAACTTTGGAAACTTGTGGAGGAGGGCAAATGGGAATCGACTCATTCAATCAAAATAAGGTTTCCTTTTTTTTGTCTTGTGGACAAGGCAGATTTTAGAGAGGGTGGTATTGATAGGAACCCGTCTTAGACCAAGCCCTTTAAGGTTAATTTTTGGAAGCCTAAAAGGGCAAATGCATCCTAGGTGAAAAGAAATTAATTAAAGGTGAGAGAATGTTAGTGAAGGGTATGTTATATAGGAGGGGGTGGGGACGGTAACGGGAATGGATGAATTAGGAATGAGAATTGAAGTCTAGTAAATCTTCTCTGACTTGCGGGAGGACTTGCTCTCATTTCTTTCAATGCATTCTCTATTTTCTCCTTATTTTTCTTATTTTCCAACTTCCCTCTAATACAATACATATAATAAAATTACAATGACTTTTGTCTGTCAATTTGATCCTCTATCACAAGTTTTTCATTTGTTTCTCTAAATATAATTAATTCCCGTTTAAATTAGTATAGTTTTTGCCATAACGATTATTCTATAATCTATACATTATATACATATATATTTGGCAGATCTATAATTCTCAGTGTCAAGAACAAATTGTATACATTTTTTCCATAATGATTATTCTCAATGTCAAAAAAGACTAATAACAAATGAAATTTTTTATTAAGGAATAAATATAAAATTCGTTAATTTATAAAGATAAAAAAATGTAAGAATCAAAAATAAAATTATTATTTTATTAGGGACTCAATGAAAAAAAAATTATCAGAAAACAAATACAAAATTTGAGTATTTATTAAAAATCAAAAACATATTTTAGTCTTAGATTAATATACCATTTGATCCTTGAAAGTACAAAAAATTATGTTATTTTAGTCCCTAAAACTTTTTGTTTATACAAATTGATTACTAATTGACACCCAGTGGTGGACCTAGGAATTTTAGTTTATGTCCGCACACTTTATGGGGGTTCGGGGCAGCGCCCCCGAATTTTTTTTTTTTTGTAAAGAAAATTTAAATCGACGTTTTATGTACAAAGTTATAAACCCACTCAAAATATAGTTGTTTTTATAACAAGATGCAGATAATAGTTTGATCAAACATTAAGCTCCCAAATTTACCAATCGTCCAAAACAAATATGAGAATATATTCCAGTACATTCATACATCATTATTCTAGTTATAATGCTGAATAAAAAAGTCAACATTACCTGTACAACAGGCGAGCAAAATCACAGTAAAGACCCTTATCTCTAGAATATTAACTTGAGCAAGAATGTCAAACCTGACATCAATTAGAAGATATAAAAGTCATTCCCCAATTAAACCCAACTAGCGAGCAAAAGATATGAAGCAAAAAAAGTAAAGCAACACAATAAAACAAAGTGTAGAAAATACCGTGATTACAAAAGCCTTCTTCGATTCTTCATTCCTTGAAAATATTCCATTATATCTTCATCATCAATCTTATTAAATGTATCACGTTCAACATAAGTTAGCATGCAGGAATTAAACCAATCATCACTCATTCGATTGCGCAACTTATCCTTAACAAAAGTCATTGCAGAAAAAACTCGCTCAACACTAGCCGTTGCTACCGGTAGAACGAGTGCCAGTTTTATCAACAAATAAACCAATGGATAAACAATATCCTTTCTCTTCTCAACCATCTTCAAAGCAAGGTCAGAAATTCTTTTCAAATTGACAAAATCAGAATCAGCTCTTACATCAACAATAAAATTATTGAGACTTGAAGAAAGAAAAGGAATATCTACATACTCATCAAACTCCAAAGGATAAAATCTAGCAAACTCAATCAACTTTTCTTTGTTAAAAGTAGCAAATGAGTCACAAGGATCAAGACAACTCAAACACTCAAGCAACTTGGTATTGACATTATCAAATCGATCACCTAACTCTTGAACCTGAGTATCTATCACTGTATTAAATAACTCCACTTTAAAGTAGTGCAAGAATGTGAATGATTCCAATCTCCGTCTTAATCTCCCTTTAGGACAATAAACATCCTCCATATTCGGAATGTCAATATCATATTTATTGGCAAAATGGTTTGTTTCTTGAAGCAATTCATCAAAGCCATTATCTCTCACCTCTTGTAAACGAGACTTGACTACGTTCACTAAACCAATTGCATTTAAAAGGTCTTGATCTTTTCTTTGTAGTGCTTGTGACAACTCATAAGAAATCCCCAAGATAAGTTGCATAAGATGCAACAAGAATGCAAACTCAAAATCTTCCATGGCATACAAAATGCAACCTGCATCAGTTCTTGCAGCATCTGATAGGTTGCCAACATGTAGTAGTTTTTAGGATAGTTTATTAGGAAATAAAAAGAAAAATGTCAAATAAATGCTGAATAAAAGCCAAATTTCATTAATTTTGATTCTTGTTACTAATAATTGTTATTTTGATCTTTAGGAGCAATAAATAGAAAGAAAGAAGCAAAATAAAGGAGCAATTGCAAAAGCTAGCTCACGCGGATCGCGTCATTACGGCGCTAATCGCGCCAAACTCACTGCAAGTCCACGCGAACCGCGCCGTATCCGCGCTAATCGCGCCATATCTTCTGGAGGTTGGCGCCAATAGCGCGGCCGCTTCGGGAAAATTTAAAATAAGATAAGATAAGATAAGAACAGAAAGATACTAGGGTTTTGGAGGCTTAGCTATAAATAAAGACGTAAGGGGACGTACAAGGACACACTTTCACATGTAGAAACACACAAAAACACATAAGGAGGCTAAAGAAGCGAAGATTGAGAAGAAGATCAAGATTACAGGGTTTGATTATTATTCTCATTTGTATTCTACTCATCTCCTTCTTCATTCATGTATTGAGCTAGACATAATCATGTCTAGCTAATTCCTCCTTGATTGTAGTAAAGGCCAAAAGCCAATGTGAACTCTTGTGTGGATTGGATTAATATTAATGAATATTATTATGATTGCTTCTCTTTATCTTGTTCTTCAATTTTTAAATTCCATTGATAGAATTGATCACTCTATTAGAGGTACTAAGGGCTTTACTTCACAATAGGGATATTGGGGTTTTAGTTTCTGAAAGCGATAAAGTGATAGTTTGACATTACCTAGGGATAGGGATGAAGGATTGCAAAGTTTTTATATGTCAGCTTAAAGCTTAATCCGAAAGGGGGTTACTAAGGGATTAGAACACTTAATTAGGATTAAAGGGTTAAAAAGACCGAGGAATCTGGGTTTAACCAATTAATTAAGGCATATCTTTGAGTAGTTATATTAATTGAAATTAATTATCAATTCAAGTAATCAAGTAGGGATCAAAGGTGCTTGTGCTTTTACCGCAATTATTCTTCATTCTGCATAAATTTCATTTTAATTCAAATTTAATTTTGTTTTCAATTATATTTCAAAATTACAAATCAAATCATAAATAAAATTTCTTTCTATTCTTCTCCCTTCCAATTTTAAGATAACAATTGCAATTACATTAGTGCCCCAATCCTTGTGGAGACTATACTCTACTTATCAAAATTATTACTTGAACGATCGGTACACTTGCCGTGAGTTACGCATCACTTTGTGACGCAACAAGTTTTTGGCATCGTTGCCGGGGATTGAATATGCAATCTAATTGTAATTTTATTTTTAAATTGGAAATTGTTTTTACTAATCTGTTTCTCTAGTTTATGCGAAGTTTAGTTGAACCTTAAAATTTACAGTTCGATCCAGAAATAGAGAAGACTGCAAGAAGAAACAGGAAGCTAGCCAAGCAAAAACAGAGAACAGAACACTCTAATTCACAACCTGCAGTTGAATTAGAGATGGCTGAAGGCAATAATAATCAGCCAAGACCGGGAGATGAATTAATGGAGGACATCCTTGCTCCATTATTCACCAGACCAAATTCTAGCATCGCCAGACCACCCATACAGGCAAACAACTTCGATATTCATCCATCATTAATCACTTTGGTGGAGAGAAGCCAGTTCGATGGTGAAGACAATGAAGACCCCCATGATTTCGTGGACAGATTCTTGCTAATTTGTGACACCATAAGGCATCAAGGGGTGAGTGATGATGCTATTAGACTGCGACTATTTCCTTTTGCCGTTAAAGGAAACGTTCTCAGATGGTTGCACAGACAAATTCCTAACAGCATCACCACATGGGATGAGCTGGCTGCTAAATTCTTTTCTCAATACTTCTCTATGGAAAAGTACAACAGATTAGTGAATGAAATCACTAATTTCACTCAACATCCTAGAGAAACATTGTGTGCAGCCTGGAACAGATTTCAGGAGTTGATCAGAAAGTGTCCTTAATATGATATGCCCGTTGGGAAGAAGGTGCAAATTTTCTTCAATGGGATGATTCCTGAATCAAGGATGATGGTTAACATTGCAGCAGGAGACACAATCAGATCTAAAACAGCAACTCAAACTTATGAGTTGATTGACTCCTTAGCAACAAACGAGAATGAAAGCATTGTCATTCAGCCCAAAAGAGAGACGATTCAATTGGGGAGTAGCGATGCTATGCTAGCAGAACATAAGCTATTGTCACAACAATTAGCCAAGCTAAATGAAAGGATTGACAAGCTTCAGATTTCTGCAGTACAACCCACACCAAGTAGAGCTTCAGTATTCAGTTGTGAATATTGTCAAGACAATCATCAGACAAATGAATGTCCCACACTGATAGGAGCATACCCAGATCAAGTAAATGGTGTGTGGTATGATCAGAGACCCCAGCAAAATTTCCAGAGAAATCAGAATTTTGCTATGGGTAACAACTTTTAGAGGAAATATCAAGGAGGAGGGTTGGACTATAAATCCAACAATTATTTGCAACCCCCACCTATCCCTCCTAAAGAGCCCGCTGTATGGGAGAAAGCTATAATGCAGCTGTCCAAAACCACTAACGAGTTCATTCAAGAAACCAGAGCTCAGTTTACAAATCAAGGTGCATCTATTCATAACCTTGAAAATCAAATTGGACAGTTGTCAAAGCAACTTGCAGAAAGACAACCGGGGCAATTTCCTAGTGATACAGTAGTCAATCCACGAGAGCAAGCTAAAGCAATCACTACTAGAAGTGGAACTGTTATCACTCCTCAAGAGAAGACCAACAAAGTGCAGAAAAAGGTTGGTGAGGAAGATAAAACCAATCAAAAACAGGAACAAGAAGCAGAAAATCAGGCACTCACAGGTAAGGATAAAAATTCAGCAACTGAAAAGCCTAAACATGTATTTGATTTTTCACGTTTTGAAAAACCACCATATCCTATGAGGCTTAAGCAGCAATAGCAAAAGAAACAATATGCAAAATTTTTAGAAATGTTTAGAAAATTACATGTTAAGATACCTTTTGATGAAGCTCTTGCTAACATGCCTAACTATGCTAATTTTATGAAAGACTTATTATCTAGAAAGCATAAGTTGAAGGAATGTGAAACCGTTGTGCTTACTGAAGAGTGCAACGCCATTATCCAAAAGCGAGTTCCAACCAAACTCAAAGATCCAGGGAGTTTCAACATTCCAATCGCAATAGGTAATGTAAATGTGGGTAAGGCTTTATGTGATCTTGGGGCAAGTATTAATTTAATGCCTTTATCCATGTGTAAATCTTTGGGAATTTCTGAGCTTAAACCTACCATGATTTCTCTTCAATTGGCTGATAGATCATTGAGGAAACCTAGTGGAGTCATTGAAGATATCCTGGTTAAGGTTGATAAGCTCATTTTCCCTGCAGATTTCATAGTTCTAGACATGGAGGAAAGTGAGATACCTATTCTTTTAGGTGGACCATTTTTAGCCATAGCTAGAGCTTTAATTGATGTGGCTGATGGAAAACTCGAGCTCAGAATGTTTGATGAATCAGTTGTTTTTAATGTTTTCGATGTTATGAAAAATCCTATTGATAAAAATGACTGTTTCAGACTTGATGTATTAGATACTCTAGTCGTTGCAGAAAAATCAACTGATCAAGAGCTTGCTGAAGTTCTGGAAATTCAAAGTGAAGAAAGTCCAGTTGAAGACAATAATGCTGCAATAGAAGTGCTGAAGAAGAAAGAAGATGAAATCACCAGTGAAACACCAAAATTGGAGCTGAAAGAATTACCTGAGAAATTGAAATACGTATTCTTGGGAGAAGAAGGGACATATCCTGTGATCATCAATAAAGGATTGTCTGCAAAAGAAGAAGAGAAGCTGATCAAATGCTCAAGCAACACAAGAGTGCAATTGGATGGTCAATATCTGATCTAAAAGGTATTAACCCATCCTTCTGCACACATAAAATTTTGATGGAGGATGATGTGAAGCCGGTGAGACAACCTCAGAGAAGATTGAACCCGACCATGAAAGAAGTGGTTAGAAAGGAAGTAGTGAAACTACTTGATGCCGGTATGATTTACCCAATCTCAGACACTCCATGGGTAAGTCTGGTACAAACCGTTCCCAAGAAAGGTGGGATGACTGTAGTTCATAATGATAACAATGAACTAATTCCCACTAGAACAATCACCGATTGGAGAATGTGTGTGGACTATCGAAGACTGAATGATGCCACACGAAAAGATCACTTCCCATTGCCATTTATGGATCAAATGTTGGAGAGGTTGGCTGGACATGCATACTGTTGCTTCCTGGACGAATATTCTGGCTACAATCAAATTCCAGTAGCACCTGAAGATCAAGAAAAGACAGCCTTCACGTGTCCTTTTGGGGTATTCGCCTACAGAAGGATGCCCTTCGGTCTGTGTAATGCACCAGCCACTTTCCAAAGGTGCATGTTATCCATCTTTTCTGACATGGTGGAAAACGGTTTGGAAGTCTTTATGGACGATTTTTCTATCTTTGGCTCTAGTTTTGATACATGTCTAATGAATTTATCTAGAGTATTAAAAAGATGCCAAGAAATGAACCTAGTTCTCAATTGGGAAAAATGTCATTTTATGGTTTGGGATGGAATAGTCCTAGGACACAAAATTTCTGAGAAAGGTATAGAAGTTGATAAAGCCAAGTTGTTATTGATTGAAAAACTTCCACCACCAATTAATGTAAATGGGGTGAGAAGTTTCTTAAAACATGCAGGCTTTTATCGGAGGTTTATAAAGGATTTTTCAAAAATAGTAAAACCTCTAAGTCAACTTCTAACAAAAGAAACAAAATTTGTTTTGGATGAAAATTGCATGAATGCTTTTAATGTGCTAAAAGAAAAACTCACCACTGCACCTATCTTGACAGCACCGGATTTGAATTTGCCATTTGAACTTATGTGTGATGCTAGTGCATATGCCATAGGTACTGTCCTTGGTCAAAGAAAGAATAAGCTTCTGCATGTCATATATTATGCTAGTAAAGTTTTGAATGAGGCACAATTGAATTATGCCACCACTGAAAAAGAAATGCTAATTGTAGTGTATGCATTGGATAAGTTTAGATCTTATTTGATAGGATCTAAAGTGATTATTTATACTGACCATGCTGCAATTAAGTTTTTGATGAATAAACAGGATGCAAAGCCGCAATTGTTGCGGTGGATGTTGTTGTTCCAGGAATTTGACATGGAAATCAAGGATAAAATTGGAGTGAAAAATAACGTAGCTGATCATCTTTCAAGGATTAAGGAGAAGGAATTACAAGATGGACCTGAAGCAATCATTAACGAATCCTTCCCGGGTGAGATGGTTATGGTTGTGTTTAAAATGGGTCCTTGGTTTGCTGACATGGCAAATTTCAAGGCTGTAGGTGCCATTCCTGGAGGTTTTAATTGGCAGCAAAAGAAGAGGTTTCTCCATGATGCACAGAGGTATTTCTGGGATAACCCGTTTCTTTATTATAAATGTTCTGATGGTGTTATCCGTAGATGTGTAGCTGAAGCTGAATTACCAGAGATTCTTTGGCATTGTCACTCTTCAGACTATGGAGGTCACTTTGGAGGTAACCGAACAGCTCAGAAGATATTGCAGTGTGGGTATTATTGGCCGACCATGTTCAAAGATGTACACGATTATGCAGAAAATTGTGACAAATGCCAAAGAACTGGTAATATATCGCAGAAGGATGAAATGCCCCTCAACAATATTCTGGAGGTAGAACTGTTCGATGTTTGGGGAATTGACTTCATGGGACCTTTCCCTAAGTCATACTCCAACCAGTATATATTGGTGGCAGTGGATTATGTTTCCAAATGGGTGGAAGTAGTTGCTTTGCCCTCTAATGATGCAAAAGTAGTTGTGTCATTCTTAAGGAAGCATATATTCACTAGATTTGGAGTACCGAGGGCAATCATAAGCGATGGGGGAGCGCATTTCTGCAACAAGCACTTTTCAAGTTTGCTTGCTAAATATGGAGTCACTCATAAAGTGGCTACCCCATATCATCCTCAGACAAGCGGACAAGTCGAAGTTTCCAACAGAGAGTTGAAAAGAATTTTGAAGAAGACTGTTGGAAGTTCAAGAAAAGATTGGGCAAAGAAGTTGGATGACGCATTATGGGCATACAGAACAGCTTTCAAAACACCAATTGGTATGTCCCCTTTTCAACTTCTATATGGTAAGTCTTGTCATATTCCTGTAGAATTAGAACATAAAGCAATGTGGGCTACTAAGTTTCTTAATTTTGAACTGTCTAAAGCTAATGAAAAAAGACTTTTGCAATTAAATGAGCTTGATGAGTTCAGGATTAATGCTTATGAGAATGCTAAGCTTTACAAGGAAAAGACGAAGAAATGGCATGACAAGAAGATTCATCCAAAAAAGTTTACACCGGGACAGCAGGTACTCCTATACAATTCTCGACTGAGATTATTTCCAGGTAAACTCAAATCTCGTTAGTCAGGTCCCTTCATAGTGAAACAAGTTTTTCCTTATGGGACGATTGAAATATCTCCTTCCAAATTCTGATAGGTCATTTAAAGTTAATGGGTGGAGATTAAATATTTATCATGGTGGGGAAGTGGAAAAGAATACCGTTTCTATACCACTTGATTCCCCTGAAAGTTAAAAAGGTCATTGTCAGGCTCGTGACGTTAAACAAGCGCTCCTTGGAAGGCAATCCAAGCATTTAAAATTAATATGTTTTTCTTTTTCTTTTATTAAAAAAAAAACCTGCATACCATGCGAATCGCATGGTGGTGGCGCCAACCGCGCCAGGTGTTCTGGAAGTTCACGCGAATCACGTGAAAACAGCGCCAATCGCGCCATATCTTCTAGACTTCCACGCGAATTGCGTGGTGATGGCGCGGATCGCGTGAAGACTCGAGGGCAGCTTTTAAATTTCAAAATTTGAAACCTTATTTGGTGACATTTTGCATACCCTCAGCAACCAAAAGTCACAACCCTTCACATCATGGCCCATAATTGCCCATAACTTGCATTTTAGTGGCTTTGAAATTAAAACCTCCATTCAATGCTTTTCATTCTTGAAGTTCATAAATAACTTGCTTGTTATCTCTTCCCTATCCATTATCACTTCTGTTCTGAACCCTAAATTGAAAGAATACATAGATAGTTAAAGCTTTGTTCAGCAATCTTGGGCTTGTATTCCAAGTTCTTCAAATTCTTCCAATGGCTAAGGATAAGGTACAAGTTCTTCTTCCTTAAATCTTGTATTTTATGAGGTTCAGAGTAGAAAGCGCATGGATAGGATGGGTTCTGGTATGAATGGAGTAAAGCAGGGTTCAATGCATTTCACATTTCTATGAACCATGTTCCCCAGCCCGCGCGAGTCGCGGTGAAACAGCGCTAATCGCGCCAAGGTCCCTGTAGGTTCACGCAAACCGCATGAACCTGGCGCCAATCACGCCAACTGCAAAAACAAGGGATTCTTTTCTATTTAAGGATTGCTGGGAGTGGTTTGGTGAAGATGCATTTAGAATAGGAAATAAAATCTGGGAATGGTGGTTGCATGTTTAGTATCTTATTCCCAATTGCAATCGCTCTGAATCCATGATTGAGCCATATAGAATCAAACAAATCTGGGAGTTGTTGGAAAGATTTGTTTGAGACTTAATTGTCAAATGCTTGATCAATTTGAACATGACAATTCTTTGTGACTCTAATTTTGATTGTTAACCTGAAATAAAGAGATTATTGAGATATGATTGGTAAAAATCTGGGAATTCATTGCATATACATTTATGGAACTTTTCTGAGTTTCAGGGAAAACAAGAAGAGGAGTACCACTTCAGGTACAAAAAGGGCAAGGAGCACTGATTTTGACGCAACCCGCTTCCGTACCATTGAGTGCCAGCAGAGGTATGAGAATTGGTACGCTCCAAAGAGAATAATTCCAGAGAAGAGGATTGATTGGGAAACTTTTCCTGAAGATTCACTTGTCTTAGAGGTGATTAATAGGAGAGGATGGCACACGCTGGTAAGTTTTGCTTAACCAAGTTCCAGTGCCATCTTGAAAGAATTTTTGGCAAATGTAGACAGACAAAATGTGGGAAAAGAAAGAGTAAGTTGGGTCAGAGGCATAGAAATTCCATTTGATGATGAGACAATTGAAGAATTTTTGGGGACTAGCTATTATAGCTTGCAACATTGTGCTTTTGTTCGGACATTTAATAGAATGCAGCCTATAACAAGCAGAAATGTTTATAGGGAGGATATGCCTCAAATTGCAGAAGAGGTTCGAAGAAGCATTATTGGGCTTTATACTGCTTGGATAAGAAAATCTGGATTGGATGGTGTACCTGAAAAATTGAAGAAGCAAGACTTAACGGGAGAAGCTGAGTTTTGGCACCAGTTTAACAACCACTCTATGATTCCATCCACAAATCTCACAGATGTGAATGTTGAACGGGCAATACTGTTACATGTACTGCTAGGCGATGACAATCTTCATATTGCCAGTGTCCTGTCTGATAGGATATTGAACATGATCCAAGGTGGTAGTAGTAAATCTCATCTTGCCCACTCTTCTCTTATCTCTCATCTTTGCAAGAAAGCAGGTTTAGAAATTTCAGAAGAGGAACCAATGGATGTTAAGATAGCATCAGTCATGACACATAAAACATATTTGGCTGCAGAAGAGAACCAGTTGCAGGAGCAGTTGATCAGAGCTTCTAAATTAAGACCTGAAGAGATTAATGAAAGGAGTCCTCGTGCGGACATTCAGCCACCTAAAGTGCGATCCTCAGCACCATCACGAGCATCATCTCCCACTACTGTTAGAATAACTCGTCATGAACTAATATATGAAGATTTTGCAAGCTACTTGCAGATCCAAGCTGAAATGAAGAATCAGAAAAGGATGATGGAGCATCAGAACAAGCTGCTAGAAGACCTGTGCAGCCACTTTTCCATCAACTTCACACCATACCAACCACAAGACGCACCACCAGCCAGAGTTTCTCCTGAACCTCCTCAGCCATCAGCTGCTGCAGATGAGGCTATGGAGGATTAGGAAGGAGACTCACAAAAATAAAAAATAAAAAAAAAATTCATGGACAACCATTTTAATTTTCTGTTTTTATGTTATGTTTAAGTCTTTAGTTTAAATTTCAATGCATGTTGAGTAATCTGGTCTGAATCTGAAAATCTATAACATTTGTGAGTAAAGGAATTCTGTTTAGATGGATGTATCCTTCAAAAATCAATGAAATTATGTGTTTGCTTCTTCCCTTTCTAAAATGTTTTAATTATTGCTGGGGACAGCAATGTTTAACATCTGGGAGTGGAGGAACGCATAGTTGCTTTTGAAAAAGAAATCTAACAGAATTTAGAAATAACTTCCAGATTAAGAATTGTTGATGCAGTGATAAAACCTGATATTGTTGATTGTTGGAAATATGTAGGAAACAGTTAGAGTAGAGAATTGCATATTACAGGATCAGAGTTATGTAGTGAATTAATTGAATACATTGAAAAAGAATAGAATATTTGTTAGGAAATCAAGAGAACACTAGTTTGATGCTACAAGCTTGTGAGGATTGAACCTATACAGTATAAATTTTTTTTTAGAGTGACCTCATGGTTAATAATATGGCAGAACTTGATTTGTTTCTCTATGACATGTGCATGGTTGATATGATAAAGGCATGTTCTTTCTTTTAAAGCTAGAGCCAAATGACCTGACCTTTAAATGATATCCATTGTTAGCCAATTTGAGCCTAAGTTGTTCTATTCATTCTCCTTGAAACCTTTTATCCTTGACTACCTTAATTGAGATTGAAGAAAAAGAAGCTGGGTCAAGATCAGTAAAAATAGAAAGATGAATGTCCACAAGAAGAAAAGGAAGAAGTTATCCAAGAAGGTAATACTGGATTAGTTGAAGTACAAGCTGGCGAATTTGAAATATACCCTCTCTAAAAAAAATAAAAAAAATTGAAGGATGAAAATTTTGTTGATTACATATGTGTATAAATAAATTCATCAATTTCAAAAATAGAGGGGGAACAAAAAGAGAAGTCAGAGGTACAAAAAAAAAGGTTTGCACAACAACAAAGAGAAGGAAGTTGATTGAGTAGAGTTGACCAAGTCTAACATACTTCAATCTCAAATTCAGCTACTACCCAAATTATTCCTGCCTCAAGCCAGGCCTCATTACAACCTTTGAAAAAACTTTTGATTAACTGTGCATATATTCATGTTTCTTATTTTCAGGAACTTGAGAATATAATCAAGCCTATGTTCATATTAAAGCTTCAGAGGAATTGAGTGATTACATTCACCCGAAACACTTGAGTGATGAGTGATTATATTCCTTTGTGAGAAGTATTTAGGCTATGTTCATAATTGATCGACTGACCAGTGTTCTTGAAAATTTCATACGTGTATCAATTGCATTTAATAACATAGTTCTGAGATCGTAAGTGTGATAAAATGCTAGATTGTTGAATACATTTCCCTACAATAAAATTTTGTTTATTGCTGAGGACAACAATGTCTAAATCTGGGAGTTATGTGATAGGTAGCCAACATGTAGTAGTTTTTAGGATAGTTTATTAGGAAATAAAAAGAAAAATGTCAAATAAATGCTGAATAAAAGCCAAATTTCATTAATTTTGATTCTTGTTACTAATAATTGTTATTTTGATCTTTAGGAGCAATAAATAGAAAGAAAGAAGCAAAATAAAGGAGCAATTGCAAAAGCCAGCTCACGCGGAATGCGTCATTACGGCGCTAATCACGCCAAACTCACTGCAAGTCCACGCGAACCGCGCCGTATCCGCACTAATCGCGCCATATCTTCTGGAGGTTGGCGCCAGTCGCGCCAGACTGGCGCCAATAGCGCGGCTGCTTCGAGAAAATTTAAAATAAGATAAGATAAGATAAGAACAGAAAGATACTAGGGTTTTGGAGGCTTAGCTATAAATAAAGACGTAAGGGGACGTACAAGGACACACTTTCACATGTAGAAACACACAAAAACACATAAGGAGGCTAAAGAAGCAAAGATTGAGAAGAAGATCAAGATTACAGGGTTTGATTATTATTCTCATTTGTATTCTACTCATCTCCTTCTTCATTCATGTATTGAGCTAGACATAATCATGTCTAGCTAATTCCTCCTTGATTGTAGTAAAGGCCAAAAGCCAATGTGAACTCTTGTGTGGATTGGATTAATATTAATGAATATTATTATGATTGCTTCTCTTTATCTTGTTCTTCAATTTTTAAATTCCATTGATAGAATTGATCACTCTATTAGAGGTACTAAGGGCTTTAATTCACAATAGGGATATTGGGGTTTTAGTTTCTGAAAGCGATAAAGTGACAGTTTGACATTACCTAGGGATAGGGATGAAGGATTGCAAAGTTTTTATATGTCAGCCAATCCATACCCAAAATGATCTCAAGGGTAGGCATAGTCAAACAATAAAGATCCACACTGTACTTTCTGCCATCATACAGAAAGTACACATCTCCACTCTACACTGCTCTCTAGAGGCTGTGGTCACCTCCATGGGAGAAGGAAGTCTGAACATAGGCAAGTCCAGTCCTATAGCAGTGTGATCACTGATGAACGAGTAAGTGGCTCCAGAATCAAACAGAACTCTAACATCACACATGCCAATCAAAACTGTACCTCTAATCAAATCTGGAGATCTAGCTGCTTCCCTCGCATCCACTGTATAAATTCGGCCTGTGGTGGGTGCTGCTGAGATCACAGGAGCAGCTATGGCCCGATCTCTGGCCTGGGGACACTATCTAGTAAAGTGGCCGGGCTTGCCACATCTGTAGCACACCAACACCCCAGTAGGGCACGCACCCCAGTGAGTCCTCCCACAAGTAGTACATCTGGGACCTGGACCTGATCTGGGTGGTCTATCTCTCTGGTTCCTCTTAAACCTGTCTGAAGAGGAAGAAACTCTCAGATCTCTGCCCTTGCCCTTTCCGGCTGGGCCTACACCACTAGATCTCCTCGCATCAGGTCTACCAGCAGGAACAGGATGACTGCCACTCGGCCTCCTGATCATGTCTTCCACCTGCCTGCACTGTCTGACAAGACTCCCCAAATCTCGGGATCCACTGCCAGCTATCCTCTCCTCAATGTCCTCTCTAAGTCCCCTCTGGAACTTAGCTGCAAGTACGTCAGTCTCAGGTAACTCCCTCCTGAAATGAGCATATTTGGCTAACTCATTGAACTTAGCCAAATACTGATCAACTGACATCTGGGCCTGGACAAGGGTCTCAAATTCCGCCTGCTTCTGCTCTCTAGCATCTCGCGGAAAATATCTGTCCAGGAACTGGGCTTCAAAACCCTGCCAGGTGATAGCCTCTCCCTGGCCCCTCATCAGCTCTGATGTGGTAACCCACCACTCATGAGCGTCTCCATGAAGCATATAGGTGGCATACAGAAGTCTGTGATGGTCTGAACACTCCATCACTGTGAATATCTTCTCTAGGGCCTGTAACCATCGGGCCGCCACCACTGGATCATAATCTCCATGAAACACTGGAGGATCATGCTTACGAAAAGCTGTAAGCATCCTTCCTCTGGCCATAGTCTCATCCTCCAAATGTGACTGTGAAGGTCCTCCTCTGAGCTGACTATAACCCTCAACACGATGGCTAGCTCCACCTATCTGGCGACTATCCTCGCCCTCAAGAGCAGGATGTGGAGAAGGTGCTCTATCCTCCCTACGCCGAGTTCTCAACTCAGCCATCAGCTCCTCATTGGCCTTCATCAAGGCCTCATTAGCCTGCCTGCCTGCTTGCAGCTATCTCTTGCTGCATAGCGGCCAAGGCGGCTACCACTGGGTCAGGGTGTCCATCTGCACCCGCCACACCATCCTGGTTCCGGGTCCTCACTATGGTACTGCACATATCACATAAAAAGGGTGAGTTGATCAGGCTCACTCTCATCAGCCACACATGCAATTACCATAATGAACCCCCAGAACATCACGCAAAACACACAATTCACCATATGTACAATGCTTCCCTACCAAAACTGCTCTGATACCATAATGTAACGCCTCATTCAATCATCAGGGTCATTACCAAACATAAACAACAAACACACATATAATCATCAGAGTTTAAGCAGTTTGGAAGCATAAACTAAGAGTGACGTCATCAAAGGTCACTAACATAAACACTGTACATCATAATATGGTGAATATACATAAAATCTGTGTTTTAAGTACAAAACTGTACAAATACATCCCCTCAGGATACAACAAAACTAAACCAAAGGCAGAATACAAAATATTAGAGCCACAAGCTCGAGTCATCTATGCCTAAGGTTTCAAAGTACAGCTATCCCTGCACAGGCTTCTTGCCTTGGGATCTATCAGCTCCTCCTGAGGATTCACCTGCAAAACATAAGTCCCACACAATAGGTGAGATATAAAATCTCAGTAAACTCAGGGCCCTTGAAGGTATTTCCTTCCCCTGGTTCACTTCCATACATATACATGGAAACAATATTTCAAACAATCATTATCCACATCAGTGAATCACTCAATCAATCATCATACACCATCAGGGCACATCTACCTGACCACAATCAGGCCATACTCATGGCATACAGCCATCATCATATCCAACACTATCCTGCAGAGGCTACATCTATGTATATAGGAACATCTCCGCCCAGGGAGGCTACATCTATATACTAGGAACATCTCATGGCAGGATCTCAATACATCTATCAGAGGCTACAT
>PYAF01002310.1:68743-79912 GCA_007407185.1 Glycine tomentella
AAAATAAATAAAATCACATTTCATTTCTAACAATATACAATGAAAAGTAAAATAAATAAATAAAACAAATTATATAAAATAATTTTACATTGTCATATGAAAAATACTATAAAATATGATAAATTTTTTTCTTTTACATTAATTATCTTTAAAAATCATATTAATAATTAATTTTATTCACATTATATCAGTTTTTAGTTTTTACACCAACAATATATAATAATTGTTTTTTATTACAAGACTTTACATAATTCTCAAACTTAAATAAACATATATATTTAAAATTTTGAAAATATCTATAACTATTTTGGTGTACTTATTTTATTAAATAATTTTACTTTTAAATTAATTTTTAAATTTCAAATTGGTCTTCTAACTTATATTAACTTTCCATTATTTTTATATTATTAACTTTTTTATTTTATCATTTTTTTATTACTATATTTAATTTTTATTTTTTTATTTAAAAAATTAGAAACACAGGGACTATTTTTCTTCCCCTACTAAATATAATGGTTACAGTTTTATGACACTTCATCGTAAGATATCTGCTGATGAGACAAATGTCACGTTGACAAAGATACCAGATCCACACAAGCCAGAAAAACAACAATATCAAGTTCCAAACTAAACAATCAAACAAATAAATACCATTTAATTTAATAAAAACAATTTTTAAAAGTGTATAAAAATAAAAGAGAGAAAAACAAGGGAATGTGAATAGGTGTCACAGAATCCGCAACCCTATGATCTCCTGAAAAACCTATTTCTTCTTTTGACCCTTCTCTAACAGTTCAGTTTGTTACCTCTTTCTCTCTCTAAAAAATATTTCTCTCTCCTAAAAAATTCTGGTTTCTGGTTACCTCTCAGTCTCTCTTCTCTTCTTCTCCCCCCTCCTCTCTTCTTTTTTTCTTTTCTTTTTTTTTTTCTTTCTCACAAAACAAAACAAAACCCTACCCACACTCCCACTCTCTGCAGCCTCTGTTCCCTGAAAATTTGCGTCTGTTTACCATTCTGCCCCCCTTTTCCGCGTCGCATTATTTGGTTTTTTCGGTTATTGGGAGCATTCCGATTGTTTCGCGGATCTGCAAGCTTGGTTCCGTCAGCAAAAATTGAAAGAGAGATTCGGTTTCAGTTTCTCTCTGTTTTCGTTTCTTTGTTTGTGAAAACTGTTGTTGTTGTGAAAGGGATTGGGATATATGTCCTTCAATCAATCAAAGTCGGAGAATAACGGCGCGGTTTATCGAAAACCCGGGCGATCCTCCAGCTTCAATCAGCAGAGGGGCTCCTACGGCAGGGGTGGCGGCAGCGGTGGCGGGACCGCGCCGTCGAACAATTCACTCTCCTCTAGCCGGAGGTCAGTTAGGGTTTGCCAATTCGTGTCTGTGTTTTTGTTTTTATAACTGAATTTTGAATCTTTGATTGATGTTTTTGGAATAATGTTGATGGTGTGGATTGGGATTTTATTTTGTTTATGGAATTTGGAATTTTGGATGTGTTTTATGGAGTAAAGTGTGGTGGTAATTTGTTGTAATGGATAAAAAGAATCAAGTGTTGGCATTGTGATTGTGATAAAAATATTTAACAAATTATAATTAAGTGTTGTTTGTAGAGTAGTGTTGGGATTTTTTTTGAAACTTTGATGCGTTTTAGAGTGCGAAGTGTAGTGTTATGATGAATGAAAGGAATTAACTGTTATTGTGATTAAATGTATGACAAATCATAATTAATTATTGTTTTTAGAATAGTGTTGAAGGATGTAGATTGGGATTCTTCTTTTTTTTGGGGAATTTTTATGTGTTTTGTAGTGTGTAGTGTAGTGTTAATGTGTTATAATAGGGATAAAAAGAATTAAGTGTTGACATTGTGATTGTGATAAAATGTAACAAATTATAATCAATTATTGTTTGTAGATAAGTGTTTAAGGGTGTGGAGTGGAAATCTTTTTTTTTTTTTTTTGAATTTGGATGCCTTTTAGAGTATGTAGTGTGGTGTAGTATTGTGATGGATGAAAGGAGTTTAAATGTTGACATTCTAATTGTGATAAAATATATAACAAATTATAATTAATTATTGTTTGTAGAATAGAGTTGAAAGGTATCGATTGATTTTTTTGTTGGGAATTTGGATGCGTTTGAGTGTAAAGTGTAGTGCTATGATGGATGAAAATAATGAAGTTTTGACATTGTTATTGTGATAAAATACGTAACAAATTGTAATTATTTATTGTTTGTAGAATAATGTTGAAGGGTGTAGATTGGGAATTCTTTTTTGTTGATTCTGTGGAATTTGGATGCATTTTATATTGAAAATATGTAACAAATCTTTTCCTTTCTCTTTTTTAAATTAAAGAGTTGTCAAATTCTCATTTTTGTGACATGTGGTTTGATGATTTGTTATTTGTAAATTATTCATTTTTATTAGAATTTTTTTCTTCCATATTGTTTTATTGACGGTGTGTTGCTTGTTCTAGTTTTAACAAGAAGTCTAATAATGCACAAGGTGGGCAATCTAGGGTAACCCCCCCAGGGCATTCAACAGAGTCCAATAGTGCATCTACTGCCCGAACCATTAACAATGGTACCCATGTACAGCCACAATTACATGGTAAGCTTTGGAAGAATATTTATTTATTTTTTGAAAAAAAATGTGATTCTTCTCTTCATTGCTTTTTAGTGTCTGGTTATGTTCAGTAGGATTTGTGGAAGATCCTTCCCTCTTTATTATGGAAGAATCTGCTGATGTTGAGGTGATCAAATGTTTGGTAAATTATTGTTGTCTTTTTTTATGGAATTCATTCATTTATGTTGTATGATAGGAGCATCAGATGGGCCAGTTATAAAGTCATCTGAATCATTAGCTGAACATAGGAGTGCTGGAATTCTTCCAAAAGCTCCAACTTCTCTACAGCCTCCCTTGATTTCTGATCCAGTCCCTCCTCCCTCAAGCCCTGCCAAGGGTATGTTAGTCCTGTAGGTCTTTGTTGTGTATATTAGATGTGATTAGCAAATCTTGTAGCTTGGGTATCTATCATTGGGTTCATCTACCACCGACCCCAATTAACTGGGATTAAAAGTGTTGTTGATGTTGACGTTGATTAGCAATTAGTTGTGTTGTGAGACTTGAGTAATCTGAATATTTATTTCTGTCCCAGGAGATGCGTCCACGGCATTCCCTTTTCAATTTGGATCCATTGCTCCTGGCTTTGTTAATGGGATGGTAGTAAGTTTCTTGGATAATAATTGATTAATGTCTGGCACATTACATATTTTATGAAACTTTAGTGTGAGTAATTGATCATGTTCTTGTTCTTGTATGCAGATTCCTGCTCGTACAAGTTCAGCTCCTCCTAATTTAGATGAGCAGAAGCGTGATCAGGTATGCAATTTATTCTTTTTCACCTCTTTTTCCTTAATGTTTGCACTATCATACAGAGAGGTATGGTACGGCCACTACCATAATTTTTCTTAGATTCTATTGTAGGAACACAAACTGGTTTAGATTTTAGACATAGAATCTGAGAAAGGAATGCCGTTATGCTTTTTGTATGTCTAATTGATATTGACATTATTAGAGATATTAGTATTCACTAATTGAAGTTGAACTTGTTTTATGTATTTTCATACTAATGAAAGTTTTTTGTTTGATGTATAGTTCGTTAACTTTCAGGCTCTTAACGACTCTTACAAATCAGTGCCTTCGGTGCCAATACCTCCTGTTCCAAAGCAGCAGCGACCACCTAGGAAGGATGCTGGTGTCACTGAGCAATCTAATGCTGGGGACAGCCGGGACACTCATAATGGGGGTACTAAGGCAAAAAAGGATCCTCAGGTATCATCTATGTCCCCGGCAAGCCAGATGCCAAAGCCCTCTGTTCCTGTAACTGGGATTTCAATGTCAACTCCATATCACCAGTCACAGGCTCCTATACAGTTTGGCGTTGCTAATCCTCAGATTCAATCTCACGGTATGTCAACGGCGTCCCTCCAGATGCCTATACCGATGCCTTTACCAATTGGCAATGCTGTACAGGTGCAACGACCAGTTTTTGTTCCAGGTCTTCAACGTCATCCAATGCATCCTCGGGGAATCATGCATCAAGGCCAAAACATGAGTTTTGCTCCTCAAATGGGTCATCAGTTGCCCCATCAATTAGGCAGCATGGGCATTGGCACCGGTCCTCAATATCCCCAGAAGCAAGGAGGGAAATTTGCTGCTCCTCGAAAAACTACTGTAAAGATAACTCATCCTGAGACACATGAAGAGCTGAGGCTTGATAAAAGGACAGATGCATATTCAGATGGTGGGTCATCTGGTGCTAGGTCACATCCTAACATACCTTCTCAATCACCTGTTAAATCTTTTCCAGCTTCTCATCCTGTGAACTATTATTCTTCCAGCTCATATAATACCAATTCTCTCTATTATCCACCTAATTCTCTTCCATTAACAAGTAGCCCGATCTCTCCTAATTCTCAGCCACCAATATTTAATTATCCCGTGAACCATGGTCCACAAGGTGCAAATTTCATGAATTCGTCATCACTTGGTTCCCCACCTATTAATAAAGCAGGGGTTGCGTCTCTGACCATTAAGCCAAGTGGCACCTCTGCTATTGTGGACTCATCATTGTCCAATTCTAGTATTTCTGATGTTCAAAATACAGAATCCCCTAGTTCAACAGCATCTTGTGATGCTAGCTCCTCTGTGCTGCAAAAAGGGTCTGAAACTTGTTCAGAAATCTCCTTACAACAACACAAGTTGTCTAGTGATTCTGTCCCAGTTGTGGCTAATAATGAAGGCGGGAGGGAATCTCTTGGTAGGTCCAACTCTTTGAAGGATAAGAAACCAGGGAAGAAAGGTCAATTTTCGCACCATCAGGTATTGAGTGAATTATTATTCAGATACACACACTTGAACATAGTGGATGTACTTTTTAGTATGTATTTGATATTTGTGTGCTTCGGTATAATGAGTATTTTATGTCTTTTGCCACAGGTTTCTGTACAATCTCCCACAGCGGATAATGTGCCTTTTTGTGCTGTTGACCATGGAATATATGATACTGGAGTTTCGAAACCTGTAGGAACTAAAACAAACCATTCTGCAGAACTTACCACTGAAGATCTTCCAACATCTAATACAATACCTAGTAGCACTTCTACTGCTGTTGAAGTGAAAACCAATGAGTCTGCAGAAGTTTTTGCTTGTGTTTCAGCTGAAGGATCTTGTGCACAAACTGTTGACAGAGTGCACAATAATAATCCTGATAAGATAGATAAATTAGCTGAAGGTAAACAACCAAAGAAAGCATTGTGATTAAAGCATTATGTTAAAAGTGATGAGGTTTCATCTCCTGAAGGATACAAACCAAACATTTACTTTAATGGAACAGAAATTAAACCAGCTGAAAAAGATGATGCAATTGTAAGAACTGAGGTCTTAACCTTGAAAATTATATAACAGGAATACAGGATGAATCTGCAAGTTATAATACAAAATGTGTAATAGGTGATAAGTTAGGCACGTGTACTACTACCACATTGCATTATTCTAGAGATTTATCTTTTAGCAGAAATGATGGTGTAGTTACTGATGGATTTGTTTCAGGAAAATTTGGCATATCAGATCTGCAGTCTGCTGATCTTCCAGAAACAACATCAAAGCTTGTCAAGGATGGCTCAGAGAATACTGGCGGTGAGTCAGGTACCAAGGATAGACCAATTATAGAACCAAGTAAAGCAAAAACTACATCTAAAGGGAAGAAGAAAAGAAGAGAGATACTTCAGAAAGCAGATGCTGCTGGGTCAACGTCCGATCTTTATAATGCATACAAGGGACCTGAGGAAAAGAAAGAAGCTGTCTTAAGTTCTGAGAGTACAGAAAGTGCTACCACTTTGAAGCAGTTGCCAAAAGATGCTGCTCAGTCAGATGCTTTAGCAAGTGAAAAATGTGGTCACAGTAAAGCTGAACTCGATGACTGGGAGGATGCTGCTGACATGTCTACCCCCAAACTAGAGGTTCATGATAAATCTCAACAAGTTGGTGGTGGAAGTGGAAGTACAGCCAAAAAGTATTCACGTGATTTCCTTCTGAAATTTGCAGAGCAGTGCACTGATCTTCCTGAAGGTTTTAAAATCACCACAGACATTGAAGCTTTGATGAGTGGCAATATTGGAAGTTCTCATGTTTTTGAGCGTGATTCACATCCTAGTCCTGGAAGAATTGTAGATAGACCAGGTGGGATGTCTCGGATGGATCGCCGTGGGGATGTGGTAATGGAGGATGACAGATGGAGTAGAGTTTCTGGTGCTTTTCGTTCTGGACGTGGTTTGGATGGGATTGGAGGTAATGTGGGATTTCGATCTGGCCAAGGAGGGAATTTTGGTGTATTAAGGAACCCTCGTGCACAGACACCACCACAATATGTTGGAGGGAACCTTTCTGGGCCAATGCAATCGGTGGGAAATCATGGTGGAAGAAATAACCCTGATGGAGAGAGGTGGCAGCGTTCTGCTAGCTTCCAGCCGAGGGGTTTAATTCCTTCTCCTACCCAAACTCCTTTACAGATGATGCACAAAGCTGAGAATAAGTATGAAGTGGGTAAAGCATCAGATGTGGAAGAGGTAAAGCAGAGGCAGTTGAAGGCTATCTTGAACAAACTAACTCCGCAGAATTTTGATAGACTTTTTGAACAGGTGAAAGCAGTTAATATTGACAATGCAGTCACCCTCACTGGTGTCATCTCACAAATCTTTGAGAAGGCTCTGTTTGAACCTACCTTTTGTGAAATGTATGCCAACTTCTGTTTGCATCTGGCTTCTGAGTTGCCTGATTTTAGTGAGGACAATGAAAAGATAACTTTTAAAAGGTTATTATTAAACAAGTGCCAGGAGGAATTTGAGAGGGGTGAAAGAGAAGAAGAAGCAGCAAATAAGGCTGACGAGGGTGAGGTTAAGCAGTCTGCTGAGGAAAGGGAAGAAAGAAGAGTTAAGGCAAGAAGACGCATGTTGGGAAACATCAGATTGATTGGAGAACTATATAAGAAGAAAATGTTGACGGAGAGGATAATGCATGAGTGTATCAAGAAGTTACTGGGTCAGTATCAGGATCCAGATGAAGAAGACATTGAAGCTTTGTGCAAGCTAATGAGTACTATTGGGGAGATGATTGATCATCCAAAAGCCAAGGAACATATGGATGCATATTTTGAAAGGATGAAATTATTATCAAACAACATGAATTTATCTTCTAGGGTGAGGTTCCTGTTGAAAGATTCCATTGACTTGAGAAAGAATAAATGGCAACAAAGGAGGAAAGTAGAAGGTCCAAAGAAGATTGAGGAGGTACACAGGGATGCCGCTCAGGAGAGGCAGGCCCAAGCTGGTAGGCCAGGTCGTGGTCTTGGCAACAATCAATCAGCTAGACGGAATCCCATTGATTTTGGTCCTCGAGGATCTTCTATGCTGTCTTCTCCCAATTCTCAAATGGGTGGACTGCGTGGTCTTCCTACTCAAGTTCGTGGGTATGGTGCTTTTCAGGATACTCGATTTGAGGAACGACAATCTTATGAGGCTAGGACCTTGGCAGTTTCATTGCCTCAAAGACCCTTAGGAGATGATTCTATAAACTTGGGACCCCAAGGTGGTCTTGCTAGGGGAATGTCTACAAGAGGATCAACAGCAATTTCCAATTTGCCAATATCTGATGTGCTTCCTGTCCATGGAGACTCTCATAGAATGAATACAGGTCTTAATGGTCACAGCAATTTATCAGAGCGCACACCATATAGCTCAAGGGAGGATCATGTTTCAAGATATGGTACTGATAGGTCTTCAGGGCCATCTGCTTATGATCAATCAAGTGCTCCAGAGCGTAATGTAAACCATGGTAACAGAGACTTGAGGAGTGCAGATCGGAATCTTGAACCTCTTGCTCTTTTGCAAGGGCCCATAGTCTCTCAGAATGCTTCTTCAGAGAAGATTTGGCCAGAAGAACGACTGAGGGACATGTCCTTGTCAGCAATAAGGGAATACTACAGGTAATGTTTTTCTGTAGTACTTTTATCATCCTGGTTACAGCTTTTGTGACCTTACTACACACATCATCCTTTAAGTAAAATCATCTGTATATAAGAAATTTTCAATTTTTCTGGTGAATATCATAGTAGCAATTGGAGTGAGATACTGAATCATCCTATGTTTTTGCTGGATTTAGAAAGGAGATTATGTGAAGCTTCTTCTGCTCCTACGTCAAATTCTGGAAATTTTTTTTTTTTTTGTTGCAACTTTGTCATGATTGAATTTCATATGTTCTGCTTGTAGTATTCTATATTTTTTTTATTGACCAATGTTAATTGTTAGTTTGTAGTATTCTATTAGCCAAGTTAGATTCACAATGTATGCTGATGCAGGCAGATGTGTTTTATTTTTTCCCTTTTTTTGAATTTATACCGATGAATTTGTTTCCCTGTTTTCTTGTCATTTAATCATCTGACTGAAATTTATGCAATTTTCAGTGCTAGAGATGAGAACGAACTTGCTTTATGTGTCAAAGATTTGAACTCTCCGAGCTTCCATCCTTCCATGGTTTCTGTATGGGTCACGGATTCATTTGAGAGAAAGGACGCAGAAAGAGATCTTTTGGCCAAACTACTTGTCAACCTTGTGAAATCACAGCATGGCACTTTGAATCAAGTCCAGCTCATCAAAGGGTAAGATTTATTTAACCATACAGTGACTAGCAAAGAGAATTCATTTACTGTGAAGACAAAGGTCATATTATTCATTCCTTTGTATGTTGGCTAGGTTTGAATCTGTTCTCAGTACATTGGAGGATGCTGTTAATGATGCCCCCAGAGCAGCAGAGTTTCTTGGCCGAATTTTCGCGAAAGCCATAACAGAGAGTGTAGTTACTTTGAAGGACATTGGGCAGTTAATACATGATGGTGGAGAGGAGCCAGGTAGTCTCTTAGAAGTTGGACTTGCAGCTGATGTTCTTGGAAGCACGTTGGAGGTAATTCAAAGCGAGAAGGGGGATGCGGTTCTAAACGAGATCTGTTCAGGCTCTAACATAAGGTTGGAAACTTTCCGGCCACCTAATGCTAAAACATCAAGGAAGTTAGAAAAATTTATTTAGATGGTAGTGATGCTCAGTGTATTTTTTTTTTTTTGTAGAGGGGTAAGTGCTTTTTTGGGGGTAGTACTCAATTTTGCAGAGTTTTATATATGGGATTTTCTGTCTTAAATTATTTTTCCGACATCTTTACTGCAATTGTAAAAGGTTCAATTGAGCATCAGAAATTTTAGGCGTAGTTGCTATGCCTGCTTGATGACCTTTACATATTTCTTTGTAGATATTAAAGGTTCAATGAGCATCAAGAATATTATTTTCATATCGTCTTTTGGTTGTTTTTCATTAATGTTCGAAAAATGAAAAGCAATAGAGAAAATAAGAGAAAGTAGTTATATGCTGACATTCCATAATCATATTATAAGTTTATTAATTTTTATAATAATTATTTTAAAAAGTCATAATAATCATATTATAAATTTATTGATTTTTATAATAATTATTTTAAAAAGTCATAATAATCATTATTATTGAATATTAATATAAAAATATCTTGTACCGTAATAATTAAACTCCGGCTATAATTTTTACTTGGCAATAGGTTTTGTGTGGGCGAAAGAAAGCAAAATTGCTAATTAAGTTATGATCGAAGTCTCTTTTATGCGATCAGCTTTTAGTAGTTATCCTAACTGTCAACATCACGACCTCCACTATTAATTCAATATTGGAATCATGGAATGCTCCAAATATAATATTTAATTTAAATATTTTTTTTTAAAAATAAATCCCTGTAATGAAAGAAAGGTTTCACTTGGACTTTTGTCCCCTTGATTAAATGAAACGTAGAAGGTATGCTAATTGTTTATTATATATTAAAAGCCAATCTAGAATGATTTATGGTCAAAGTAATTTAGTCTAAAATTGGTCCATTGATGAGAGATTAAAAATATAATTTATAAAAAAGTAATTTTTATATATATAAAGAATGAAACAATTTATTTTTATTATTTATTTTTTAAAATCTAATAGTTATAATAATTAGTTAATAATAAATACGAGCATTTGTAAGAATAAAGTAATCAAACATATTGAATATGAGAAATGGAAAATGATTTTTTGTTCTTATGATTTCATAATAGTAGAGATTAGTCTCGATGTACATATACATCATCTTCACAAACAATTGTAGAAAATATTGATGTTTCAAGAATCCATTTTTTAATTGTTGCAATGTATTTTGAATATAAAATATATCATTTTTATTATCCTACAAGTGTTGGAAACACTCCATTATAACTATCAGGCACCTCCCACATGCTGCACGGCTACAACAATTTTCAACAAATTTATTTCATTTTGTTTTTTATTTTACTGTATTTTCTATGTTTGTGTGTTTTTATTTTTTAAGAATTTGAATTTATATTTGAGGACATTTGTGAGACTCGGACCACTGACCGCAAACATTTTTGTTTATCTTCTTCCGTCTTTTTGGTACATCCTAAATTCGGCTCAAATCCTGAAATGGCCCAAAAGTTAGGTATTGACTCATAACAGATACCTGTTAAAGCCATGAATAACTTCTGCATAAAAACAAATAGACAGAAAAATCAGTGTTGACCATGAAGAATGTTACACTTAAAAATAAATTAATTCCTAGAATAATATTATATACCGCACAAATAGACAGAAAAATTAGTGTTGAGCATGAAGGATGTTACACTTTACTATAAGTTGATTCCTCGAATAATATTATATATCACATCGTCTTCTGAAAACAAAACAATGATATGAATATAAAACAAGCCTGTTGAATTATTACACGGAAAAATAGTTAGCAAAGAGCTTATGCATATAAAGGATCCTTTATATTCAACATGATAATTTTTAAATTAACTTGGTAATTGTTCTGGAGCCACAATTGGGCCTATGTTAGGGCCCAATTAGTTACGACATGTCAATTAAGTTATGGTCCGATATTGAGATTCAATGAATGTGGACTAGAGACTTAGTCCATTCGGGTAGTTACTAACGTGCAGGTGGAGGCCGGAAATATAGGGAACCACTCGTGCACGATGCAGTTAGCCAACGGTCAGGTAT
>PYAF01002311.1:25944-55405 GCA_007407185.1 Glycine tomentella
ACACATCCATTCAATTTGTAACTTGAAACAAGTTTTTCATTTTCTTCTTTCAAGTTGCAAATCTCATTTTGCAATTCAGTAATTTTTCAATATGCCATCTAAGATTTCCTCTGAGCTTATTATTGGATTTTGCAAGTTTTTGGGCTTCCTCATGCATTTCTTGAAAAGCATGAATAGCTTGATCAAGTTCAGAATTTACTTCATCTTCATCACTTAGCAAATCATCATCATCTTCATTGATGGTGGAAGTGAGACATATGTTAGCTTCTTCATTTTCTGTGGAAGAATCTGAAGTTGTTGACTCATTATCTTCCCAAGCTATGTATGCTCTTTTAGCTTTCCCCTCCTTTTTCATCTTGCTCTCTCGTTGTTGTTTCCTCAAGTAGATCGAGCACTCAGATTTGATATGGCCTGACTTGCCACATTCAAAGCATGTGAAATTGTTGTCAGTCTTCTTGTTAAGGTTGTTGTTGCTGTTGCTGTTTTTGCTACCTTTGTTGAACTTTTGTTCTTGTTCTTTTTCATAAATTTGCTGAACTTTCTGACCACCAAGTTCACATTATCTTCATCATCCTCTTCACTTGTTTCCTCTTTTTTTCAGCTTTTAAAGTTGCAGCTTTCAAGGCAATGCTTCTTGTTTTCTTTTCTGCATCTTCACAAGATGTTAGTTGAGACATTTCAAGTTCATATTCAAGAAGCTTACCAAACAATGTAGTCTTTGATAGATCTTTGGACTCCTTGATTGCTGTAACCTTTGGTTGCCAAGGTCTTGTCAAACACTTCAATATTTTGATGTTCAATTCTTCAGTGTCAAAGACCTTTCCAAGACCTAAAAGATGATTGACAATATGAGTAAATCTGGTCTGCAGTTGAGAAATGCTCTCACTAGAGTTCATCTTGAATATTTCATACTCATGGATCAAAGCATACTTCCTTGATCTTCTAACTTCGTCAGTTCCTTCATGAGTAATTTCAAGCATCTCCCACATTTCTTTTGCATTGTTGCATCTCATAGTCCTGAAAAATTCATCAGAGAAAAGTGCAGAGGTGATCATATTTTTATCTTTAAAATCATATTGTGCAGCCCTTTGTTCAGCCTCAGACATCTCATCCCATTCTTTGGAATAAAATGACCCTTCACTATTGCATTCCATGCTCCTGGGTCATTTGATTGAATAAAGATTTTCATTCTATTTTTCCAAAAACTGAAATGTTCCCCTTCAAACATAGGAGGTTTGTTTAAAGAGGCACCCTCCTTAAAGGTCATTTGTGTAGTATTCATATTTCTTTTTGAAAAGAAAAAGTGATTTTGAGTAACTATCAAGAACCAGCTCTGATACCAATTGAAAATGATAGGAATACTTCAATACAACCAAGAGGGGGGGTGAATTGGTTGAACCTTGATATTTAAAAATTTTATAATCAGAGTTTCCACAGGATCTTTATCACTTTAAAAATTGTTTTGAAACCAAGAATCTTATATTTAATCAAATTCCTCTGTCAAGAAAATCAATAGACAACTGAAATCTTTCTGTGCAAATAATTTGATTCACAAACCAAGGCAATAAAGAGATGAAGAGAATAGAATAAAGATCAGTCACAATTTTTATACTGGTTCACTTCAAACACTATGAAGCTACATCCAGTTCTTCCACTCAACATTAAAATGGAGTTCCACTATTACAAATTAATGTTCTTACAAGATATTACAAGCCTCTCTTTATGAACCCTATATAAAGTTCAGAGATCTAAAACACTATTAGATTCTTAGAGACCAACCCCACTGAGAACACTACTCAGCAACCCCTACAGAAACACTATCTCTAGTTATCATGCAAGAAACCTATTTACAATAAGCCAATCTTTACAGAAATCAAATAACAGATTTACAACCACAAAGAATAAGGAACGATTTCACCTGATAATCCAATTAACAAAATGCATATGTATGATTCACCAGGTTGAAAGAAAGAATAACAGATTCAATGCATCCCTTTCCTTACTCCTTGAAACTCAATGATACTTCACTCATCACATCAAAAACCCATATGAATTTTGGTGAAGCTAAGAAGTTATTGAATTCAGAAAACTCACTAATGAAAGCTCATGAATGTTTGTGATTGCCCAGAATTCAAATTGTTCAACTCTAGAATCACAGAGCAATGGGTTCTATTTATAACAGCTTTCTAACTGAAAATAATCGATTAAACACGCTCCTGTAATTGATTATTTAGCATATGTAATCGATTAATTCAAGAATGTAATCGATTAAAGTGTTTCTGATATGTTCTGGGTTTGAGCTATGAACATTACAATCGATTATCCCGTCACGTAATCAGTTAAGATATGAACTCATGATTTTCCAAATACACTGAGTAATCGATTATTGTTTTTGGTAATTGATTAAGACAGAAAGACCAATATTTTCAAATGCACTATGTAATCGATTAAACCAATATGTAATCGATTAAATTAGCAAAACATGTTAGCCATAGGCATGATATGTAATCGATTAAGAGATTCTGTAATCGATTAAGACAGGAAGTTTGTTATTTCATTTTTAGCCTAGGTAATCGATTAATTCGATATGTAATCGATTACAATGTTCTTAATTTGTTTTCCAGAAGGCACGAAGAACAAAATAAACGATGCCAACATATCTGTAATCGATTAAAACAGGAAAACTTCATTTTTCCAAAAACTTGATTTTAATCTGCCTTATTTATTAAATGCTTTTGCATTAGCCTTCAATTTAACAATCCTAAATGAATGATATGCATGATATGCACACTGGATTATCAGATACTACTTCTTTCCTTTTACAAGAATCAAATTGATCTTCAAGCTTCCATGACACTTTTGAAATGAGGCATGTTGAAAGCACAAAACTCCAAAGCTTGATTCCTTGTTCAACTTCTCATGACTCCTCTTAAATCAACATCTTTGTCCACAAAATTTGAAGAAATGTGGCTTGGCTTACCACACTTGTAACAAATTATCTGAGTTGATAAAGTAGTGGGTCAGGTATGGTTTTCCCCGACTTTGGGATCCATGCTTCTTGTTATTCATTGGGTGTGTATTTCGATAATATGTCGCCCTGTCTCGGGAGTCATCATCCTGGACCTAACATATGTTCCCTAAAAGTGGGAACTGATGAACACTTTAATAATTCATAGCATGCTTCATCTCACGATGCAAGCCATTCAGGAACTTCACACACTTCGAGCTTTCACCATCTTCTTCTACTAGTGTATACGTTCCAAAAGAAACCTTTTTGATGGAGGTCCATTGCAAGCTAAAGGTCTAGAAGGAGAACTTGAAGAACTTTCTTTGGTTAGCTTTAGAGGACCCATGACAAGAGCTAGAACTCAAGCCCTTCAAGACCACATCAAAGCTAACTTGGAAAAGCATAAAGAAGCACACCAACTCAAGAATAACAAGGGCTGGATTTTGATGTCTCAAGTTCAATTTAATTCCATTTAATTCCAACACTTGTTGGTAGATGAAGTAGTTGCAATAAAGAGACCTTTATGGGCAATTGTGTAAAGAAGTGTAGGTGCACTTGTGTGTGAAGTTTGTAGCACCTATGTAAGCTTGTGAGCTTCACTTAAAAGCTTAAAAAACTACACCTTGGCATGTGTTGGATCAGCCAAGAGTCACCTTAGGAGAAGCTTACACCTTAAGCTTCAGGCTTCATTAAGTTTGCATTACAAGCTTCATTTAATGTGCATTTAGTTTGTAATTTTTGTGGCCATATATGGCTGCCCAAAACTGAATGTAGTCACTTTTGTCATCTTAATACAAATTTGAAATTTGTTTGTGAGAGTTTCTTTCTTGTTCCTGTGCAAGAACTTCTTAGGTCTTATGAATGGCTTCTAAATGCTATTGTGGCAATTCTTCCTAGACTTATTGGAGAGCTTCTCCATGGTGTCTTCCATCTTCATCTCTTACCTTCTTCAATCTTCCACTGCTGCACATTAAAGCTTCCTTCCAGCCATGGCTGCATGTGAAAGTGGGGACAGCTTGTGTTCTTGAAAGATTCTTTAAGAGTGAGTTTCATTGCAAGGTACATTGGGGAAATCAATGTCTAATGTATCTAGAGCCCAATCCTTGTGAAATTCTTCTTCAAGTTCAGTTCTTAGAACATCTCCAAAGGTAAAACCCGAAAACCATAAATCCTACTTCTATTCCTAGTTTTCTTGAAACTTCGTGTGAAACTTGGTGGTGTTGGCTTTGTCTTGTGTTCCGCCACCTACCCTAGTGCTTAGCTTCAAGTTTCGTGTGAAATTCATGTCTTCATGTTCTTCCTTTGTTCTTGATAATTTTCTAATTTTCTTGTTTTGATTCTTATCAACTTATATTAGTAGTGTTTGTGTGTTGTATAACCACTTGTTTTGATTCTAATCTCATGCCTAGAACTGAATTGGTTGTTAGAAGTAAATTTTACAATTGTTATACATAGTTTTGTAGTGATTCATTGAATTTCTTTAAGAATTCTTGAACTTATACAAAAGAAAAACAAAAAGCTTACAAATTTTTTGTGAAAGAAACAAGAAAAGGCAAAAGAAAAACAATTAGGTACATCCAAAGAAATTATTGAATTGGTGGCTGGAAAAATAGAAATAAAAACAGAATTTAGAAGCAAAAAAAAAGTCACAAAAGTTACATGTTCAAATTTCCTATGAATCACAAAATTAAGTGAACTTGTATGACATGCAAACTTGGTGAAATTTGGCTTCTAACAATTGAATTTGCTTAATGTATCCTCCTTGTGTAGTTTGGTCCAGCCAATATCCTTGAGTTGTCTCATTAAATTCCAATTTGAGTTTGTGCTATTCTAAAAATTTTGCTTTTGTTGCTTTTCTCTTAAAAATTCCAAGGTTTTGTCTTAGAGTTTTCTTGTTCTTGGACACTTAAATCTAGCCTAGAATTGTTTCCTATTTCATTATAGTAAAGAAGCTTGTTTGGATTTGAAGTTTTTATTTAAGAACTATAGAGAGGAACAATAGTGGGAAAAGACAAGAGAGAACATTAAAGAAAGGGCCTAGATAAAGTGTGCAAACACGTGTGTGAGTGACAAACACTTAGAGAGTGGTGAGAATTTCCTTATATACTTATGTGTTTGCTAACCATTTCTTTTAAAGGATGAGCTCAATAGGAGTTGAGGCTTTGTTACCTAAGATCTCTAGGATGATGAAGGGCATCACAAAACAACTGGAAGACTTACAAACCAAAATGGATGCAAGATTTGAGGAGTTACAAAGGGAGACCCAAAGAAGGAGTAGAGGCTCATAGAAATAGGAGGGTCAGTGAGTACGCATCCTCTCATGGAGGAAATTATGAAGATGAGGGGAATGAGAGGGAGGATTGGAGAGAAAACAATAAAAGGAGACACAATCCTAGGATATACAACAAAGATGAGGAAGACTGAAGGTTTAGGAGAGAAGAGAGAGAAGGGAGGAATGGAGGATTGAGTGGAGTGAAAATAAAAATTCCAAAGTTCCTTGGAACTTATGATACCGAAGTTTACTTTTGTAACGACCTAAAATTATTCTAGATGTTATATCTTTATTAGGGTTAAATTTTAAGAAGCGTATATAAGTAAAAATTCTAAAACGTATAAATTATAGAAGTTGTTGAACTAATATATATATTATACATAGCCATAGTCTGTGTTACAAAAGTCATTATTAAACAAGTACAATATTTTCCATACACTTGCCTAGTTCATATCTTCATTCCTACACCACCACCAATTCGGGCATCAAGGCAACTAACCACTTTTGCCATCTAAAAAAATGAAACAAATCTAGTGAGAAATAAAATTTCTCAATAGGCAAAACTAAACCACCAAACACATTAGTACGTTAGTAAATCATCAATATAGTCAAATGAATCCATAAAATAATTATGCAAACTATATGAATGCATGAAATGAATTTTCCTAGGGTGCACATGGCCTCTACATATCGTACTATATGTAGCTACACCTTGTACTGGATGTAGAAATGTAGCGGCCGTCTTACGCTAGTCATGCATGTCATTCCATGTATTTGCACATGGTCTCTACATCTCGTACTGGATGTAGTCTTAGACTATGTCTCACAAATCTCGTACTAGACTTGGAAACATGAATCAACATATCATCACATCAAAATCCATTACCAACTTAGGCATGACCATTGAGTATCCTCAAGCTATAGAAAAAATCATGTTAGTAATCTAACTAATAACCATAATATATTTTTCAAATAATTTCTAATTCCTTTAAACCTTCACAAGAAAAGATTATAACCTAGCATGCATCTTAATCTTTTTTCACCTACCACCTTACTACTTTATCCTCAAAATTTAATCACTCAAGCATTTTGAACCATTTAACTACATACCATTCAACCTCTACTTCTAGAAATTAATTTAAAATAGTCCTATAATGAAAATATGAACAAACAACCCAAATGTCATCAAAATCACTTCCAAAGATCATCAAATGTAACTCCAAACATCACTAATATTTTAGCCTATGAATAATCACTACCCTATGGTTTAAATCAACATTTTCACATCATAAAATAACCTTCAAATGACATGAAATTCCAGACTAAATAATAGCCATAAATCTATACATTTAAGCATGTAAATTAGTCCAAATAAATTCTTAACTAAAGATTGAAGCCTAGCCTACCTCAAGTGAGTTGGATTGGTAATTGACTGAATAGGTGGATGTCTTCCTTTGAGATCTTTAAGGAAGAAATTCTTAGGATGATTTGGATTAAAGAAAATGAGACAATGGATGTGTAGAATACTTTAGGAGTGGATATGATTACTAGTAAATTAAAATGAAGGCAAGATGTGAAATGGAAGGCAAGTGGCCGTAGAAGTGTGCTTGGAGGTATAAGTCTTACATACAGAATTTTTGTGATGGTATAATCTATTTATACTAATTGATTTAGTTAGGATAGAAAGGAATTGGTTAGAAAGAAACTTAGTTAGTAGTTAGTGAAGTTATAGATTGACTTAGTCATTATAAACTAAGAAAATAACTAGATTCTCCTTATCTAATCATCATTACCAATATTCCCTTCATTAATGGCATATGTGCATGTGGACATGCTTCCAAAAGCTTGATTAGCTGCCACATGGATAGCCTTAAAAATTAAAAAAGATTGTTCAAGAAGCTTGGACTTAGCTTGTCTTATTCTCCTTATTCATTGACTTCACCTTGACTTTGGTTAACAAGATTTTCTTTCTATTAGTTCACTTAGCCATGCCTATTTCTATGGCTATTGCACGTAGATGCCTTGGGAGTATTCATCCCCTTCTGATTGGTTCAAATTTGGCCTGAATCTTCTAGCCTTTGTGCCAAAGTTTTATGAGCTACAAGTTGTCAAGACTAGATTTTTCTAAAAAAAAAAAAATGTTTCACAACCAGGACATAAATTCTCATTTTTTATTATGTTAAACTATAATTCCTAATATTTATAAAAAGGTATCACATGCCTTATTTGGAATTATAAAACTCTAGCTATAACATTTTTAATCTAGACTCCAAAGCTGCCAGCAAGCTGAGAAATTCCACACTGACATCTCTTAATGTTTTAGTTACTAAAAGAAATACAAAAACTATATTTATATGAAAGTTTTATATGTTATAGTATACATCTAGATCTTTAATTCCATGTATCATACACCTAATTTGGATAAGAATTGAGAGAGAAATAAATTTCTCAATTCGGGTGGCAGAAATGGACAATTTTGGGCAGCTTGTGAGCAAATAAATTCTATCCTATTATTCTTGTATCCAACTATTTTTACACTTCCATAATTCAATCATAAATATAATCTCAAGATATAATTTTGAGGGTGTTACATTTCACCCCCTCTAAAAAGAAAATTTTGCCCTCAAAAATTTTAAATACCTGTAAACAGTTCAGGATACTTCTTTCTCATCTCTGATTCTAACTCCCAGGTATGTTCTTTCAAATGTCCTTGTCCCCATGCCACTTTTACCAATGATACAGGCTTATTTCTTAATTTCTTTATTTCTCTATCCAAAATTCTTGTCGGGGGCAAGCTGATAGTTAAATTATCTTTTAAATGTATTGATTCAGACTCTAGAACATGACTCGGGTCAGAAATATATTTATGGAGTTTAGAGACATGAAAAACATTATGAAGGTTGGAGAGATTTGGTGGTAAAGCTATTTGGTAAGCTAGTGTACCTATTTTTTTCAAAATTTGGAAAGGACCAATAAAACGAGGACTCAACTTTTTGACCTTCATTGCTCGTCCTATTCCTGTAATTGGAGTAAACTTAAGAAAAACATGTTCTCCTTCTTGAAATTCTAGAGGTTTTCTTCTTTTATCAACATAATGTTTTTGTCTATTCTGAGCTATTACCAATTTCTCTCTAATCTTCTTGATTTGCTCCGTGGTTTGAGTTACCAAGTCTGGACCCAAGAGACTTGCTTCCCTAGATTTATACCAACATAAAGGAGACTGACATTTCCTACCATGTAGAGCTTCAAATGGAGCCATTCCGATGCTTGTATGATAACTATTATTATAAGCAAACTCTATTATGACAAATATTTTTCCCAAGAACCCTGTTGATCTATTGCACAAGCTCTCAACATGTCTTCTAGGGTTTGTATGGTTCTTTCTGTTTTTCCATCTGTTTGGGGATGATAAACAGTACTTAAGCATACCTTGGTTCCAAATGATTTTTGTAATGCTCCCCAAAACCTAGAAGTAAGATGGGGGTTTCTATCAGAAATCAAAGTGGAAGGTACACCATGCAATTTAACTATTTCCTGTATATACAGTTGAGCTAATATCTCTAATGGGTAAGAAATCCTAATAGGTATAAAATGAGCTGACTTAGTAAGTCTATCTACAATGACCCAAATTGAGTCGTGACTAGAAATAATCCTAGGTAATCCTACCACAAAATCCATAGATACACTCTCCCACTTCCACTGAGGAATTTCTAAAGGTTGCAAAGTGCCAGAAGGTTTCTGATGTTCTATTTTTACCTTTTGACATACTAAGTATTTTCCTACAAAGTCTGCTATATCCTTTTTTATACCAAGCCACCAAAACATTTTCTTCAAATCTTGATTCATCTTAGTAACTCCAAGATGCATTGTAAAATTACTTTTGTGAGCTTCACTCAAAATTTTCTCTCTTAATCTATCACACTTGGGTACGCATATTAGCTTTTGATAAGTCCACAACCCATCATTATTTACTTCAAAATCCTGAAATTTTCCCTCTTGTACTTGAGTTAAAATTTTATGAAAATCTGAGTCTCTATGTTGTCCTAGCCTAATATGATCTTTGAAATCAATAGTGATTTGTATTTGACTCAAAATGATACTTTTAGAATTAACAGAAAATCCCAAATTAAGATTTTTGAAATTTTCTATTAATTCCATTTCCTTGATCATCATCCTAGATACATGCAGAGATTTCCTACTTAATGCATCAGCTACTACATTTGCCTTTCATAGATGATATTTTAACTCAAAGTCATAATCCTTAAGAAATTCAACCCATCTTTTCTGTCTCATGTTCAACTCTTTTTGGTCAAAGAGATACCTAAGATTTTTATGATTTGAAAAGACTTCAAATCTTACTCCAGACAAATAATGTCTCCAGATCTTTAAGGCAAAAACTACAGTTGCTAATTCTAGATCATGGGTTGAATAATTGACTTCATGGTGTCTTAACTGTCTAGATGCATATGCTACCACATTCCCATTTAGCATCAACACACAACCTAGACCTTTCTTTGAAGCATCACAATATACTTCAAATGCACCATGAGGATTTGGCAATACTAAGACTGGAGTACTAGTCAACCTTCGCCTTAATTCTAGAAAACTCTTCTCACATTCTGGTGACCATAAAAAAGGCACATTTTTCCTTGTCAAGCTATTTAGAGGTAAAGCTATTTGTGAAAACCCTTTAATAAACCTCCTATAATAACCAGCTAATCCTAGAAAACTCTTAATCTCAATTACTGTGGTTGGTCTATCCCAATTCATGACTGTCTCAATTTTACTAGGGTCCACTGAAACTCCTTCTTTAGAAACAACATGACCTACAAATTTCACTTCCTTGGCCCAAAATTCACACTTAAATAGTTTAGCTTACAACTTCTTTTCTCTAAGGGTCTACAATACTATCCTAAGATGCTCTTCATGCTCTCTTCCTGACTTTGAATACATAAGTATATCACCTATAAAGACTACTACAAACTTATCTAGATAATATCTAAATATTCTATTCATGTAATCCATAAAAACTGTTGGAGCATTAGCTAATCCAAAATAAATCACTAAATACTCATAATGCCCATCCTAAATGCAGTTTTAGGAATATCTTCATTCTCAACTCTAATCTGATGATATCCTGACCTAAGATCAATCTTAGAAAATATTGTTGCTCCTCTCAGCTGGTCCATAAGATCATCTATCCTAGGTAATGGGTACTTATTTTTGATGGTTATCTTATAAAGCTGCCTATAATCTACACAAAGCCTCATTCCCCCATCTTGATTTCATTTTTACTGGAACATGAAATAATGGAGTTCAAATACAGACACTAGTATAATGTAAAACAATGGTTTTATTTGAACAATCCAACAATACATGGTTAGCTGCAAGCCAATCCATACCCAAAATTACACTAAACCCAGTCAAAGGAAGACAAATCAAATTTACAGAGAAAGATTTTTGATTTATTTGAAAATCACAATTAAGACAGATTTGACTAGTAGTAATAGGTTTATTTGTAGGGGTAGAAACTAAAAGATCATAAGGTAATTGAGATAAAGGTTGCCCTAATTGTATAGCAGTGTCATAAGAAATGAAAGAGTGAGTAGCACCTGAATCATATAATACAGTTAAATTTTTATCATTAATTTTGCACTTACCCTCGATGAGATTTTCGGATTGAGATGCCTCTGCTACATTCATGGTAAAAACCATTCTAGTCTGTTGAGGACGTATGGTGCCTTGGGAATTTTCAGCTCTGCAATTGCTAGCATAGTGTCCCATCTTTCCACATCTGTAAACCGAATATTCCTATGATAGTGCTGTGCTAGGTGTCCTGTCTTTCCACACTGGAAACAGGTGGGTTGGGCTATAGGGTCTGGCCTATCTCCATGGATCTTGTGACATTTTTCACACTCTCTACCTAAACTTTGCCCTATCTGAAATTTCCTCTGCTGAAACTTATTCTTAAATTTAAAAGGTTGGGTCCCAATTTCTTCCTAAAATTATTACTTGACTTTCTTTTTTCAATAGACCTACTTTTATATTCTTCTATTGTTCTACACTTATTTATTAAAACACCAAACTCCCTAATTTCTAGGGGTGCCACTACTTTCAACATATCTTCCCTCAGTCCCCCTTCAAACATCATGCACTTCCAGTGCGCATCAGGGTTATACAATAGGTGTATGAAAACTTAATTTACTCTTCAAATTTAGCAATATATTTTGATACACTACTATTACCTTGTTCAAGCCTAAGAAATTTGAGCTCCTTAGCATTTCTTACTGATATGGGAAAATACTTGCCATAGAATGCTTTCTTAAACACCTCCCATGTAATCTCTACTCTATTACCTGCCAGAATTTGCTTGTGGTTGTTCCACCAATACTCAGCATCAGGTTGTAACATATATGTAGCATATGTTACTTTTTGTTGGTCAAAACAATCTAATTCCATAAATATCTTTTCTATTTCTCTAACCCATTCTTCAGCCATGCCTGGATTAAAGGTTCCCTTAAAGACTAGTGGATTAGACTTCTTAAACTCAACAAACTTATGATATTCTATATCAGTCACAGCCTCCTATTATTATCCTGACTAGAATTATTGTTATTATCATGATTATTATTATTATTATTATTATTATTATTACTATTATTATAATTATTATTATTATTATTACTATTATGGTTCAGTTGTGACATCCTTTAAGTAGCTACAGCAGCTTGTTGATTTGCTGCAGTCGCTTGTTCTTGCATAGCTGCTATCATTTCATGAACAATATTTATTTCCTCACTATTGCCACCAACTTGTGTTGCTACTCTTCCTCTTGTTCTTCTATTAGCCATGAATTCCTATTCGCTTTCACAAAAATACTAAGGTGACGAGGCTCAATATAAAGTAAAGTGCGTCAGAATTCAACAAACACAAACAATCACACATAAACAGTCATATTCAAAGTACACAGAAAAGCATAGTCAATCCATTCCTTTAGGTTCTAACAGGATAAACTACTCTGATACCAAAACGGTAACATACTAAAATTATTCTAGATGTTATATCTTTATTAGGGTTAAATTTTAAGAAACATATATTAGTATAAATTATAAAAGTTTTTGAACTAATATATATATTATACGTAGCCACAGTTCGTGTTACAAAGGTCATTATTAAACAAGTACAGTATTTTCCATACACCAGCCTAGCCCATATCTTCATTCTTACACCACCACCAATTCGGGCATCAAGGAAACTAACCATTGTTGCTATCTAAAAAAATGAAACAAATCTAGTGAGAAATAAAATTTCTTAGTAGGCAAAAATATACCACCAAACACATTTATATGTTAGTAAATGATCAACATAGTCAAATGAATCCATAAAATAATTATGCAAACTATATGAATGCATGAAATGAATTTTCCCAGGGTGCACATGGCCTCTACATATCGTACTAAATGTAGCTACACCTCGTACTGGATGTAAAAATGTTGTAGCCGTCTTACGCTAGTCATGCATGTCATTCCATGTATTTGCACTTGGTCTCTACATCCTGTACTAGATGTAGTCTCAGATTATGTCTCACAAATCTCGTACTGGAGTTGGAAACATGAATCAACATATCATCACATCAAAATCCATCCATAATAAAATCCATAAGCAAATATATACCACCTCATGGAAAATATTTTCATCATAACATCATACGTACCACAAGTATGGTTAAACTACCATACCTTACTTAAGTAAGATCATTACCAACTTAGGCATGACCATTGAGTATCCTCAAGCTACAGAAAAAAATCATGTTAGTAATCTAACTAATAACCACAATATATCTTTCAAATAATTTCTAATTCCTTTAAACCTTCACAAGAAAAGATTATAACCAGCATGCATCTTAATCTCCTTTCACCTACCACCTTATTACTTCATCCTCAAAATTTAACCACTCAAGCATTTGAACCATTTAACTACATACCATTCAACTTCTACTTCTAGAAATTAATTCAAAACAGTCCCATGATGAAAATATGAACAAACAGCCCAGATGTCATCAAAATCACTTCCAAAGATCATCAAATGTAACTCCAAACATCACTAATATTTCAGCCTATGAATAATCACCTATCTTATGGTTTAAATCAACATTTTCACATCATAAAATAACCTTCAAATGACATGAAATTCCAGACTAAATAATAGCCATATATATATACATTTAAGCATGTAAATTAGTCCAAATAAATTCTTAACTAAAGATTGAAGCCTAGTCTACCTCAAGTGAGTTGGATTTGTAATTAAATGAATAGGTGGATGTCCTCCTTAGAGATCTTTAAGGAAGAAAGTCTTAGGATGATTTGGATAAAAGAAAATGAGACAATGGATGTGTAAAATACTTTAATAGGAATCAAAGGACCTTTTTCTATTGTATTCCAAGCACCTGTGTCATTTGATTGAATGAAGATTTGCATTCTATTTTTCCAAAAACTGAAATGCTCTCCTTCAAACATCAGAGGACGATTGAGGGAGGCACCCTCCTTAAAGGTAATTTGTGTGGTATTCATTTTCTTTTTAAAGAAAGTTAGTGATCTTGAATAACACTCAAGAACCTGGTCTTGATACCAATTGAAAACAATAAGAATACCCACAATAACCAAGAGGGGGATGAATTGGTTTAAACTTGGTCTTTTAAAATTTATTTGTAAAATCAGATTTAAAGGATCTTAATCACACTTGAACCAAGAATACTTCAAATCAAACCACTCAGCCTAAGAAATCAATTGCTTAAAACAGAACTTGTTGAGTAATGAGAATAACACCAAGAACTAATGACCAAGATAACAAGAAAAGATTAAGGAATAGAAAACCAAAACAAGAATTTTTACTGTTCACTTCTCAATAGAAGCTACATCCAATTTCTTCTAATCAACACTAGATTAGAGTTCCACTATTATCAAATTTCAATTCTTACAAGCTTTACAACAATCACCCTTTATCAACTCTAGATAAAGAACATAAATCTAAAACCCTATTAGATTCCTAGTGATCAAGACATAGAGAACCCTTCTCTACTCTTCCCTCTAGAGAAACCCACTCTAGAAAAAGCCTCAAGAACCCTTTACAATAGTTACAAACAATTAAGAATTCAAAAATGAATTTACAACAAGAACTAATGGAAAGAGACAACCTGATGATCCAATGAATATGAGTTACCAGTCAGAGTTGAAATGAAGAAATCAATTTCAGAACTTTCTCTTCAAAATCTTCTTTGAAAATCTTGTCCAAGAAATCTTTCAATACACCATGAAGATTAAAGAGTGAGATAAGAGCTTTGTTAACTCAGAAAAATTGCTTTCTAACTTTAAGAAGGCTTGTATGTGCTCAGAGAATCCAAGAAATCTTTCAATACACCATGAAGATTAAATAGTTATGTATTATTTTCTGTGTTGTTGAGTGTTTCTATGAAAGTACACCATGTGTTTGATAAAATGTTTTAAAAAGACAAAGATGGTTTAAGTATTGTTTTGTTTCAATAAGTATTTGGAATACTTGTGTCGTTGAGTGAGTTATGAATATTTATGGATTTCATGAACTCTTATGAAGCTTTATGATAAAGATAGTGTAAGAATTGTTTGTTTTAACAAGTGCTTGAGTTTTGGTGTATTTTGACTTGTCTTTGAGAAATTTATGGAGATGAACTACGGTTGTATGCTTGAGTGTTTTATAAAGTTTTATGTAATTGTTGGAAGAAGTTTTATATGTTGTTTAATAAGAATGTTCCATGAGTCTTTGAATATATTGAGCTGTGTGTTAGTTTCATGTTGAAAATTGAAGCATATGATACAAAGTGAAGAGTAATATTGAAGAGTAAATATGAGATAAAAAGAGAATCATTTATGCATGTTTCATATGCATATGCCTGGCGGGGGCTAGTCCGTGTTATTTACCTCAAGAAGAGATATGTAAGATAGCTAGAATTGAGACAAGCGTTTAATAAAAAGGTGTCTAAGCTGGGGAGTAGTGGCAGTGGGGAGATCACCTACCCATGATGATCACATGTAGTGTGGGTGTGAGTCCTTTTGCAACACTGACCTACCCTGACTGGTCAATCTAATTCCGAGAGAGAGAGAGAGTAAGCTATCTTGACTATGGTACCAATTGATGAGAATTTGAGAAAGATTCATGCATCATATAAAGAAGATGAGCATGCATCGCATGATGAGTATGTTGTATGATTATCTTATGTTATATACATTGTGTGACTTGAACTATGTTTATCATAAACTTACCCTATTTTGTGTCTGTGGTTGACACCTGTGATGACCCCAATTTATTTGGGCGAGTAGGGAAACAGTAAAGCATAGCAGCGGATGGTTGAGAAGAAGATTTGACGAAGATATTTTGATGACTTATCTTTTGTAATCATCCTAATGATGTGTAATTTGTACTAGACTTTAGACCAGTCTGTATATTATGTTGGATTGTATTTTGAACTGTATTTTATTATTATTTTGGATTTCGAATGAACACGTTTACAATATTGATGATTCACACCTTCCGCATGAATTATTTTAAGCAAGAAGAAAAGAATTTTCTGTGAAATTTGTAACTAAGATAATTTTAAAGCAAGTGAAAAAGAAATTTCATTCAAAATCAATAAAATACAAGATAGTAAAACGAGGTGTTACACTAAACGCTTGATATTGCTTGGTGTTGTTGGAGTAGGATCCCTAATTTTTTTAATTGAGCTCTCCACCTTTTCTTCCTTATTTTTCACATGAGAAACCTCTCTTTTAGGCTTGTCCTTCCAGCTAGAAGTTGCAGCCCCATTGGAGAATTTGGAAGTTTTTCTCCTCTTTAGTTATTGTTCCACCCTTTGAGCTTTG
This sequence comes from Glycine tomentella, assembly GCA_007407185.1. Taxonomy (NCBI): domain Eukaryota; kingdom Viridiplantae; phylum Streptophyta; class Magnoliopsida; order Fabales; family Fabaceae; genus Glycine; species Glycine tomentella. The sequence continues at coordinate 42,116 of PYAF01002311.1, forward strand.
TGGACTAGCTCCTCAATTGTGGCATATAGCTCCATCACATCTTCAATTTCTCTATTCAAGCCATGAAGGAACCTAGCCATTGTTGCTTCTTGAACCTCCACAATTTCAGCCCTTATCATCATCAACTCCATTTCCTTGTAGTATTCATCAACACTTTTATTACCTTGGAAATGTCTTTGAAGCTTATTATGGACTTCTCTTGCATAATAAGTTGGGACAAATCTTCCTCTCAAGCATGCCTTTAAGTCATCCCAAAAATTTACTCTTTGTCTCCTCCCTCTCACTATATCCATTTGAATTTGGTTCCACCATATCAAAGCATAGCTACCAAATTCTAGAGTTGCTAGAGTAACTTTCTTTTATTCCTCAAAATGTTGGCATGAGAAAATTTGTTCTACTTTCACCTCTCACTCAATATATTCTTCCGGATCATTATTGCCAAGGAATTTTGGATTTTTTATTTTCACTCCATTCAATCCTCTATTCCTCTCATCTTTCTCTTCTCTTCTCACCCTCCTATCTTCATCATCTCTATTTTGCCTCCTAGGATTATGTCTGCTATGATTTTCTCTTCTATTATTTTCTCTCCAATCCTCTCTCTCACTCCTTTCATCATAATAATTTTCTCCATAAGAAGAAGCATACTCACTCAACCTTCTACTATTATGAACCTCTCCATCCACACTTTCTCTTGGATGACTCCTTCTTTGCATTCCTTCAATTTTGGCATCTATTTCAGTTTTCAAATCTTTTATTTGTCTTGTCATGGCTTTCATCAACCTAGAGGTCCTAGGTGACAAAGCTTCTCCACTTAAACTCATCCTTCAAAGAAAATGGTTAGCAAAACACAAGTATATAAAGAAATTTTCACCCTTCTCTAAGTGTTTATCACTCTCACTCGTGTTTACACACTATCTAGGCTTTTTCTATAATGTTCTCTCTTGCCTTTTGCCACTCTTATTCCTCTCTATAGTTCTTAAGCAAAAACTTCTAATCAAATCAAGCTTCTTTACTATAGTGAAATAGGAAATGATTCTAGGCTAGATTCAAGAGTCCAAGAACAAGAAACTCTAAGACAAAACCTTGGAAATTTAAAGAGACAAGCAACAAAGCAAAATTTAGAAAAGCACAACTCAAATTGGATTGTAATGAAACAACTCAAGGAATACTATGGTTGTACCAAACTGCACAAGGAGGATATGCCCAAATAAATTCAATTGCTAGAAGTCAATTTCATCAAATTTGCATGTTATACAAGTTCACTTGATTTTGTTGTTCAAAAGAAATTTTAGAACTTGTAATTTTGTAATTTGCTTCTAAATTCTATTTTTCTTTCACTTTTTCCAGCCATTAATCAATAATGTCTTTGGCTGTACAATTGATGTATTTTCTTTTGCTTTTAGATTGTTTCTTTCACAATTTTTTTTCAGCTTTTGTTTTTCTTTTGAACAAGTTCAAAAGTCCTTAAAAAAATTCAATGAATCACTTAAAATATGATGTATAACAATTGTAAAATTTGCTTCTAACAACTCAGTTCAGTTTAGGCATCAGAGTAGAATCAAAACAACTGGTCATACAACATAAAAACACTACAAACAAAAGTTGACCAGAATCAAAACTAGAAAATCAGAAGAATATCAAGAACACATGAAGAACATGAAGAACATAAGAACAAGAAATCACATAGAACTTTAATAAGACTACTAAGGTTTTGTGGATGAACACACAACAAGCCCACACCACCAAGAATCAAAGGAAAACAACAAGAAACAAGGAATTAAAATGGATTTTCGTTTTTGGGTTTTAATGCAAAATTTTACCTTTGAAGAAATCTAAAACTGAACTTGAAGAAGAATTCTACAAGGATTAGGCTCTAGATACCACATGATGGAAACAGCTGAACCCATTATTGCTAAGTTTTCCTAAATCTACCTTGCAATAGAACCCAAGCTTCAAGCAGACCTCAAGAACTCATAAGTTCCAGCACTCGTTGAATTGGGGCTGTTTTCAAAGTTTTAAGTTGCAGAAAATAGAAGATGGAAGAAGGATAGGGATGAAGGTGAAGATAAGGAAGGGCACCATGGAAAAGGATTTCTAATAAGCCTAAGAAGAATCACCACAATAGCATTGGGAAGCCATTGATAAGATTCAAAAGTTCTTGAAGAAGAACAAAAGAGAAACTTTCACAACCATTTCAGAAATTGTATTAATCAACCAAAAGTTAGTTACATTCAGTTTTGGCACTTTATATAGGCCACGAAATTACAAGCTAAATGTCACTGAAATGTAAGAAAATACAAATTGAAATGAAGCCTAAATGAAGCTTGAAGTGCAAGCTTTCGATAAGCGACCTTTGGCTTCCCAAACATGTGCAGAAAAGACTAAGAACTAGTTTAATCAATTATTTCAACCATGTAATCGATTATTTAACCTAAATAATTGATTACTTGGTTTGATAATCAATTATTTTGCTCATATCCATCCTGGAAACTGATATATGGCCAAAATAATCGATTAATTCGACATGTAATCGATTAAAACAGAGTTATTTGCATTTTTCAGACATATTTAATCGATTACAGGATGCTTGTAATCGATTACAGGTATTAAAAAGATGTTTTTAATTTGTTATAACAGACAACACTCCTTTTGTGTTTTCACTACTTTTGTGGGCTTCTTCTTGCTTTTCCAAGAGATACAAGTTAGATTGGATAAGATCTTGAAGTGCTTGAGTCCTAGCTCTTTAGCTTGCATTGATCCTCCATCACCTCTTTAGCAATAGCAACAAAAGCCAGTTCTTCTTCCATCTTGGCTCTTCTTTCTCTCTAAGCATCATGGATCTTAGTCACATGATGTTTAAGATTTTTCCTTCATTTTGTTGATATATAAGGTCGTCTCATGAAGAATGGTGGGAAGGCTTATCAATCGTTTGATGAAGAAGTAGTTGTTAGCATCCTTAGTAAAACCCAGACAAGCATCATCGAAATGATATGTCTAGAATGGATACAACACTTGAATGAAATCATGGTGATCAAGATTGTCACTTACATCATAACCAGTTGAGGAGGCCTTAAAAGTGCCAACACACACAATCTAATTCTAGAAGGTTTTAGCATTATTTGCATTCAGATCTTAAATGAGCTTCTTACCATGGAACAAGGAGCTCCAATTCCAAGAATAGTTTGCCACTTCCACCTTCATTTGTCTTGAGGGAATTTCTTCATAATAGTGCAACTGGAATCCTTTATTCTTAGCACCATCCCACATAGGTAGACGGGGGCACACCTTTCTACCACAACTTTGATTTTGGTGGCCTTTGAGATCTGCAACCCAAGTGAATAGGCACTTACCTGATTCCTAACATACATATGTGCATGTAATCCATCAATCATGGGGTAGTCCACTAAGGTTAGGTCAAGGTCAGTTGGGTTAACTAGGAGGAGCTTTGACAAAGGCATCCAAATATTAACCTTTTGAAACTCACGTTTTGGTGGTTCCACTTTTTATGAATGATGTCTTCGGTGTTTCTGAAACATATCCCTAGGAATATTGTTCTGAGTGTTATTCTTATCCTTTGACATCTGGAGGTTTCTCCATGCTACAATTGGTTTAATCTCAGTGGATAGGTGAACATATTGTTAGGTTCCAGGTGCTAGCCAATGTGGTTGCATCTTGATGACTTGAGACTGCATTGGACGTGTCCACTAAGGAGGTTGTAAATGAATTATGGCAACTGATGAAAGACCCTTGAAGGATTCAGATGATGTATGCATATAGTCATGCCTCATCCAATGTGGTGCTTGTACTGTAACGCACTCTATGGATATCAGTTTTCCTTGGATGTCTTTAGAGAAAGGACATGAAGATTGGGGGTTACCTGTAATGAATGTCACATGAAACCTTTGTGTACTTGTTAAGGGTACCATATAATGCACAAATCTCCTGAACTTACCCAAGTAAATAAGGGGTGGAGGTGGACATTGTTTTGGTGCAGAGTATGGACACTTGTAGAGAGGAGAAAAAAAAAAGCATCTTCAGTGGACTCATTGTCTGATAAGGATGTAAAAACACTTTCCTTGTTACTAGTAAAGGCAGTTGCCCACTCTTTATCACCCATCTTGGGATTGGCTTTAGTGGCTCATGAAATGACTCATTCATTTTTTTTCTCGCTTATTACCCTTTTACGTAAAGAAATTATATTATTCTATATATATATATATATATATATATATATTTTTTTTTTTTCTTCTTCTCCTAAATTAATTTTAAACGAATTCTTTATCATCAACGTTTTTAAGTTCAAAACAAAACAAAATAATATACAGTCCAAGATACAGGCCAACAGACTGATCCAAAGTCTAGTACAAAACACATATTATCAGAATAAACACAAGAAACAAAATATAAGCAATCCAAACTTCCTCATCACATCATCTTCATAACCATCCATTGTTTATGCTTCATTGTTCCTCTGCTTGCTCAAATAGATTGAGGTCATCGCAGGTGTCAACCACAGACACAGAATAAGGTAAGTTTATGATAAACATAGTTAAATAAAAGAATACATCCATAACTGACCATAATAACATTCATAAGACAAGATGCATGATTCTTTGTTTAAATGATGCATGTTTCTCTTAAATTCTCGTCACATGGTACCATAGTCAAGATAACTCAACTCTTTTCTCTTTCCCTCGGAATTGGATCGAACAGTCAGGGTAGGTCAGTGTTGCAAAAGGACTCACACCCATACTACATGTGATCATCACGGGTAGGTGATCTCCCCACTGCCACTACCCCCCAGCTTAAACACCCTTTGTCTAAACGCTCGTCTCAATTCTAGCTATCTGACATACCTTCTCTTGAGGTAAATAACACGGACTAGCCCCCATCAGGCATATGCAGATAGAATATGCATGAAGGAATTTCTTTTTATTTCATATTTACTCTTCATTATTACTCTTCACTTTATATTTCATATGCTTAAACTTTCACCATGGAACTAACACAGAGTTCAACAACATGTAAAACTTCTTCCACTGATCACATAAAACTTTATAAAAACACTCAAGCATACAACCATAGTTCAATTCCATAAATTTATCAAGGACAAGTCATAATACATCAAACTCATAAACTTTAATGAAACATTCCATTATGTTACTATAAAACAAATCAATTATTTCCTTAAATATAGTCATAATACATAAAATTTAAGTTACTTAATCATTCACCCATGTAGCTAGATTCAAGTTATTTATGTCAACAATTATTCCTTAAGCTAATTTCAAGTCACTCATTCAAATAATCATTCATTATACAAACTTTATTTCTTTGAAGCATTTTATCGAACACATGGTAAGCAAAGCTTAATTCTTTATGAAAATAAATGAGAATTTTAGCATAATTAATATCCAAACCATATTTATCATAAAGCTTCCTTATACCTTGCTTTCTTCTTAAAATTTGACAGCCTTGCTCCTAGTATTCCTAGTTCTTCATGTGGGTTTTTAAGGATAGTGGGCCTTTGTTTTGCTTTAAGTAAAAGGTGACAAAGATGTAAGATTTTGGAAAGTGATGGAGTGGAATATTTTGCACGTAGCTTCCTCTTGGACCAGTCTCCAATTTTGGTCCCCACCACCTTTTTATAAGGTTATTAATCTTGCCTTTTGTTACAAATATCTCTAGTGTCATCATGGCTTAACTTTCCATTTGCTTTAATCCCATTGGCTATTCATTTCCCACCCTACATGTGTCCATGTTCTTAAGAATTCTACATCATTCTCCTTGGTTTTCAATTTGCACGTGAATTTGGCAAGGCTTGGATGCATCCTCCTTTGTTTTCCTTTCTCACTTGGAATAGCTAGGTATTAGTAGATTTTTATGCTTAGTCATAAGAATATCTGCAAAGTTATGATCACTTAACTTTCCAAATGGACCAATGGCAAGAGTTCAAGCTTTTCTTCCAACCAAGTGTCCTTTATCTTGAGTTTTCTCAAGCCTTCTCCATTTCTCTTGATATCACACGGCCATGGCTTGGTTTGGATAGTAAACTTTTCCAATTTTTTCACGTGGAATGGCTAGTGTTTTAGGAAATTTTGTGCTATGTTTTACTTATTATGTATCTTTAGATTGAATGAAATTGTTTCTATCATTTATGAAAGCCTAATTCCAAATGGCTTCTTAGGAATAAAAATTCTAAAATTATTTAGAGACTAACTTAAGTCTTAGTAGCATTTTTAGGATGTTGTTTAAGCTTTTCTTATCAAGTGGTTTTATCTTAATCCTTATTGGTCCATTTTGATTTTAATTAGTAAAATTACTAAACTAACTTATTAAAGAATTCTATTCCTCCTATAATTAAGAGAAAATTCTATGGATTGTATTTATCCTTTTTCTGTGTTTTTCTAATGCTTGAGTTAGTCTGGATTGAATTCTTTTCAAAATATCTTCCAAAATTCCTAAAATTCTAATTTATGGTTTCTTTTTCACTAACTTTGTTAATAATTCATTATCTATGAGCATTCTGTATTTTTATTAGGGTTTTATAGAATTACTGAGGCTATTTGACTTCTTCAGGGCTAAAGGGTATTTTTGTATTTTTCAAAATTATCCAGGGGCATTTTCGTCATTTTTACTAGAAATGCATATTAATAATCTTATAAGAAAATTCACACATATGTATTGAAATATGAGGGTGTTACAATTCTCCCCCCTTAAAGAAATTTCGTCCTCGAAATTTACTTGGTTCGAAGAGAAGAGGGTCGGATAGTTCTTCTGCATCTCACTTTCTAGTTCCCATGTAGCATCACCGTCTGTGCCATTTCCCCAGATTACCTTTACCAAAGGAATTTCTTTTCCTCTTAGGGCTTTGATCCTTCTATCCTCAATCCTTACTGGAAATGTTTCATAAGTTAAATTATCCTTTATGGGTACATTATCCATCTCAATTACATGAGAAGGATCATGGATATACTTACGTATTTGAGATACGTGGAAAACATCATGAAGATTTGAAAGGTTTGGAGGTAAGGCAATTTGGTAAGCTACTGGTCCGACTCTTTTGATAATCTGGAAAGGTCCGATAAAATGCGGTGTAAACTTTTGGGATTTCAGAGCTCTCCCAACACCCAGTCCAAGGATTTACTCTTAAAAATACATGATCTCCTACATCTAACTCTAAATCCTTTCTTCTTTGATCATGATAACTCTTCTGCCTACTCTGGGCAGCTTTCATCTTTTCTTGAATTATCTTAATTTTACCAGTTGTTTGTTGTATAATTTCTGGTCCTAAAATTAAGTTTTCTCCAGATTCTACCCAGCACAAATGGGTTCTACACTTCTTACCGTACAAAGCTTCTTATGGTGCCATACCAATAGAAGAATGAAAATTATTATTGTAAGTGAACTCTATTAAAGGTAGAAAGCCTTCCCAATTTCCCCTATGTTCTAAAACACAAGCTCTCAATAAATCTTCTAAAGACTGAATAGTTCTTTCAGTTTGTCCATCAGTTTGGGGATGGTAGGCTGAACTTATTTTTAATTTGGTTCCTAAAGCTTTATGCAAACTATCCCAAAACTCCTTGGTAATTCACGGCTTGCTTTATCTCAGGTCTCAGTCCATTGAGAAACTTGACACACTTTGAGCTTTCTCCTTCTACACTGTGGTAGTGAGGGAAATATCTTACTAATTCTTCAAATTTGACTGCATATTCTGCTACAGTCATATTCCCTTGTTTTAATTCTAAAAACTCCATTTCTTTTTTATTTCTAATATCCTCAGGAAAATATTTTTCTAGAAAAATTGTTTTAAAAATTTCCCAGGTTATGACTTGATTTTCAGCTTCTAACCTTAATTGAGTGTTTTCCCACCAAAACTCTGCTTCCCCTGCTAGCATATAAGTACCAAAAAGTACCTTTCTGTCAGCAGGACAAGCCATTACTCAAAAAATTTTCTCTATTTCCCTTAGCTATGATTGAGCACCATCGGGATCATATCTCCTTTGAAAGTTGGTGGATGGTTCCTTTGAAAACTTTCTAACCCTTGGTATTCATTATTCACGTTTCTTTGTTGATTTCCCATGGCTTGTGCTAAAGCTTGTAACGCATCTGCTATAGCACGATCGTTTCTACCAGCCATATCCTTTTTCTTGTATACAAAACAACGTAATTTTCAAGTAGATTAGAACATATCAAAAAGATACGATCACACCACTTTTACAATACACTTATATATATATATATATATCAAAGTAGTTAGTACAAAATATTCTTACTACTGCTACTACAAAGTTATTTCTAGATATACTACTCACTAATTCATTTTATGCTACTATCTTTTCTACTAGTCACTGCTTTACATACATATCATTTATATTATTTTACATATCACACGGATTAATTTACATATTCCACTTATCACTTATACTATTTCTACTTCTCATTCTTTCTTCTTACATTATTTAGAAATTCTGACCTACTTCTTCGTTATCATAGTATTCTTCGTAGTGATAGGTTGAAGCATTAGCTGGTTTTTCAATTCCATAATATATAATATATTCTATTACACGATACACTTTCCTATCGTTAGTCCATGGTACGACCGTGGTGTCATGATCCTCCTTGGTGATAGAGGGTTCGTACAGAGCGGAGTTGGCTCGATATTTTACTACCGTCACATAAGTAGTGGTTTGATTTTCTTCAGATATTTCTTGGTAGTTTTGAACATCAAGCAAGAAGAAGGTTTTAGTATGGGTTTCCATTTTCTTGAATAATCACCACAGGTAAGTTCTTATTCCTTTACCTTAAGAAAATTATTTATGAGAATTAAATCCATAACAACATTCATAACAAATGTCACAGAGAACACAATATCATGCAGAAGATACAGCATGGCATACAAACGCATCACATATAAAAACACAACAAGCACACAAAGACATAGCAAACACACAGTCCTAAGAAACAGACCATGCTCTGATACCACTATTGGGGACAGTGGACAAAATGACGACTTCTTTGGGTGTAGCTGTTGGTTTGGCCATCTTTTCTCTTTTTGTGAGAGGAACAACTTGGCCCATAGCCTTCTATTTTTGAAGAACAACCTGCAGATTATCCTCTTCATCATCATTAGTCTCGCTAAGGTCTTTCAACCTCTGCCGAACAAACTATTTTTCAGTTGGACGAGCAAGGACGGGCGCACCAATCTGCTCGTGCCTTTTCTTTAGTTTGTGACTATTTCCATGTCTTTTTCCTCTTTTGTTGTTTGCCCATGATCTTTTGAATTTTCTTGGCAATCCCAAAACTATTGAGACCCTTGTCTTCATCAGCTATAGCTTTGGCTAACCTTTTCTACTTCCCTTTGTTGATGGCGTCCATGTCCACCTGCGAGGCTTCCTTCAGGGTCTGTTCTATCACCTTTATAGCTTTTAGGTTGGTTTTACTAAATTTTTGGTGCTTAGCAGCAACTGAACCTTTGGTTATGATGGTGTGTTTGGAATCTTTGTCCATCATTTCAAAAGTATGATAAACTCTTTGATCCCAAAGCACCTTGTTTATCAGAGTAGCATAGTAGATCTCGTCCAATCCACCTAGGCCCTTCAGATTTTTGAGCATGTTGATAGAGATGCTATAAGGTAGGTCAAATGGGACATTTTCCATCAAGTGGAAAATCACAAACTTGTGAAGATCAGATAGTGTTGTCTTTGACCCTGCCTTATTGATGGAGGTCCATGGCAAGCTAAAGGTCTAGAAGGAGAGCTTGAAGCATTTCCTTTGGTGAACTTTAAAGGACCAATGATAAGAGCAAGGACTCAAGCACTTCAAGACCACGTCTAAGCTAACTTGGACAAGCATGAAGAAGCACACCAACTCAAGGATGACAAGGGCTGGATTTTGATATCTCAAGTTCATTTTAAATCAATAAATTCAAGCACTTGTTAGTGGCAAAATTAGTTATAATAAAAATGCTTTTAGTGCATTAGTGTAAAGTTTTGTAAGTGCACTTGTGTGTGAATTGTTGGCTGCACTTAAAGGCTGAAAAACTGCACCTTAAGCCTTAAAATACTACACCATTACACGAATTAGGACAGCCAAGGTTACCTTAGGGAAGCTTGCATTATAAACCTCATTTAGCTTCTTAGATTGCACTTAATTTCATTAGTGTTTCATATGCATATAGCTTGAATTTCGTGCATATATAAAGCTGTCCAAAAATTGTTGTAACAACTTTTTGTTCATTTGAATGCAATCTGAAAATTTTGTAGAGAGTTTCTCTCTTTGTTCTTATGCAAGAACCTCTTTTTCTTATCAATGGCTTCAAGCTATTGTGGAGATTCTTGCTAGGCTTATTGGAAAACTTTTCCATGGTGCCATCCACCTTTCTTCCACTTTCCATTGCTGAAATTAAAACTTACAAACAACCCATTAATTCATAAAAACTGGACAGCTTTGTGTCCTTGAAGAAAGCTTGAAGTTTGAGTTTCAATGCAAGGTAGATTTGGGAAATTCATGGCCAATGGTTTCAGCCATACATCACTTATGAAGAATACTCTTGTTACGATTGTAGACAATGGTCTTCTGATCACTAGCCTTATCAGCATTCTCCTTGTAGAGCGCCCTTGCAACATGGAAGTCATAGTTCTTCTCCCGTCCTTCATGGTAAGTGTTACCTTCATGAAGGCACCCTATGGCCTCGACTATGGAGTCAATGGAGGGCACCATTTTTGTTCCTAGTACTTTGGATATAATCATCTTACTATTCACAAACTTTGCATTCCTCCAAAACATCCGAATGAGTTTTGGGTAGATAGTATGAGGCTCGTGGAAAAAAAGGCCTTATCCCACAGAAAACAATCACAAATAAACAAAATAATTTCCCTATGTCTCGTTGAGATTGAGACCTACTTTTTAAAGCTCATTGATATCAAAGAAGTGTTCAATGTAACAAGTTGCCTCGTCGCTACAATTCCACTACTCTAAAATGCAAAATTTCAATTTTAAGTGCAAGTTTTGCTAATTTGATTTTGAAAACGGTGATAAATTTCCGTGATATACATTTACCAAATAACGCATAAATATGTATGTAATATATATATATATATATATATAACCAATATACATCATTCACATGTCAAGATATGATTTCATTTTTACATGTATCTAAACCTTAGATTTACATGCTTAATAAAAAAAGATCAGGGAACCAACTAAGGAAGAGTTTGATAACAAAACACAACTCGTCCAAAAGAAAAACCAATGTTATCATGTCGACTTGGAAGCTCCAATAAAAGACCTCTCTCCAACTACACCTATTACTGCTCATTTGCTCCCATGAACGGAAGTTAGAGATTATCACAGGCACCAACCACACGGTACAAAATGCAAGGGTGAGATTATTATAAAAGATCAATGAACATCAAAGGACAATGATTAGAAAGAAAACAATAACAAATAAACAAAATAATTTCCCTATAATTTATCAGTTCACCTAGTCATGTATAGTCCACTCCCACCCATGTTGATCAGCATGAATATCAAGAAAGTTTCAAACCAAGTGATATGCCCCAAGTACCAGCATTTTTCCTCATGAAAAACCACAGGTACTTACTGACAAACTTTATACTAATTTCACACAAATATGCAATGTAACGACTCATCTTGTCGCTATGATATCACTACTCTATACGTATAATTTCAATTTCTAATGAAAACTCCATTAATTTGATTATAAAAATGAGAGTAAATTTTTTTCGTGATACTACACTCACTAGACATCGCATAAATACGTAAATAATTAGATATATATATAAATATATTAAACAAATACATATCATTCACATGTCAGAACATAATTCGATTTTCACATATATATAAGCTTGAGATTACATGTTCGATCAAAGAGAAACAAGGAACCAACTAAGAAAGAGTTGATAACAAAACTCAACTCTCTCCCAAAATAAATTCCAATGTTATCATGTCGGCTTGGCGGCTCCAACAAAATGATCTCTCTCCAATATCACTTAATGTTGCTCATCTGCTCCCACGAACGAAGGTTCTCGATCATAACAAGTACCAACCACATAGTACAAAAGTGCAATGTTGAGTTTATTATACAAGCTCAACAAATACCAAATGACAGTGATTAGCAAGAAACAATAACAATAATAACCACAACCATTCTCAATAATCAATCAATTCAACATACGCTTAACAAACTAGTCATCAACTTTTTCCACAATTCAAATCAATTATGCTCAGAATGATGCATGCATCTGACTCAACTCTCAAATACAATGTGGTACCATTCAATTTGAAAATAGCCTCTCACGTAGGAAAATAATTCAGTAATTTCTCAGGGTCACCCTGTCATGCACTGGCCATTCCCCCATGGTGATCAGCCTGAGTCACAAGGGAATTCCAAACCGAATGACATGCCCCCTAGTACCCACATTTTTATCCTCATAAAAACCACAGGTACACACCGCCTTCATTCAATTTCCATGCAATTATGAAGTATGAAACATGGGCCCATCAATGCACTGACCGTGGATAGAGACCAGAATTCTAAGCAATCCCTTCATCTCTTCAGAAATGCTTAAAATTCTTAAACTCTTTTCCTCGAGGATATCCAATAAGTCATGCACCCCCTATGTACATACACATCATACAAACATGGGCACATCAATGCACTAACCATGGATAGAGACAAAAATTCTAAGCAATTGCTTTCCCTCTCCAAGGATGCTTAAAATTCGTAAACTCATCATCTTCTCTACTAGGGATATCCAACAAGCCATTGCACCATGCATGTACATACATAACATAATGACATTGTCAACATCAACATTATCTTTCATCAATGTCATCATCAACATCGACATCATCTCATCTCAATGTCATCATCAACATCATTTCATTTCAATATTATCATCTATATCAACATTATCTCATTTCAACATCATCAACCATATCAACATTATCTCATTTCAACATCGATAGTATCTCAATCTCAAAATTATCAACAACATCAACATCATTTCATTTCAATATGATCATCATAAACATCAATATCATTAATTTCAATATTATTAATGTAACACCCCAGTATTTTTTTAGTGAATATGAATTTAGAGAAATTCTTTAGAATGATTAGAAAAGTGCCATTGATTATTTAGTTAAGATTTTTAGTATTTAACGTACTTTTTGAAATAAAATTCCATCTAGGCTATTCTCATCATCAGAAAATTAGAGAAAAATGATAGATATTATTTTAAGAATTTTTTAGATTAT
>PYAF01002312.1:6868-23244 GCA_007407185.1 Glycine tomentella
CAATTAATTATTAATCTGCCCTGAAAAATCAAATTAGAATAATTAAACTTAAAATAATCCAAATTAATTAAAATCTGAATTATCGGTCCAATTAAGTCCTAATTGAGAAACAGTGCAAAATATAAACATTTAAACACAACTAGGGATTAAAATGAGTACAGAAAGATGAGTAAATAGTGATAAATAGTGACTCATCAGGGGGCAGTCATGCATTTTTTTTAATTTCTTGAGCCTTTTTTCTTATTCCCTGTCATAATTTCCAAATAATTTCAACAATTTAATGAATGAAATTTCATATTTGAAATCCTAATTAAATAAAAAAGTCTTCAACATCTAACTTGCCAATTTGGGTTTTTCGGCTTGCAGCAAATTCCTCCCAAGTTTGTGGATCTAGACCATACTTAACAGAATGATCCTATTTTTTTTGGCCCCCTTTGCTTCAACATAAATGTATTTAGTGGTTAAGGAAGACTTAAATTGCCTCCATCTAGTGCCCACTAATGACATCACCTTCTTCTTGGCATTCAATGCTTATGGATATCAAATTTTCCCTACATCAGAATATGTTATGTAATAGTTAATGAATGACAACATTTTCCACTTAAAGTTAACAAAATTGAACTCTTTTGGATACTTATGATGCATACCAAAATGTCTTCCCATATTAGGTTCTTCAGCAATTCTGGTACATCATTCCAATTGCAATGGGCAATATGAATTTTTTTCTCTTGCAACAACCCCAGATGGATAGCTCTGGAATTTTCTGTTTATGTGCACCTAATCCTCTCCCAGTCAAAGGATTGATGTTAACTGTTGGTCTTGGCTGATCCAAGTTTCTTACAGTCAAGCTTCTCAGCCGTGTGTGTAACACCTTGAAATTTCAATAACTGCAAATATATATTGTATGAATTATTCTTGTACAACTGTTGATGTGAGTGTTAGGTTATGTGAGATTTGATTGATCTATATTTAAATTATTTGGGTGAAATATTAATTAGAGATATTACAAAAATGTTTGAAGAGAAATGACCATATTTCCTTTTCTTTGAAGCAGAAATTACATAAATGCCCTTGAGGTAAAAATGACGATAATGCCCTTGGATATTTTTGGTTAGATATTTTAAAGTGGAAGTTACAAAAATACCCTTGATCTAGAATTACACAAATACCCTTGGATATTTTGAAAATTACAATCATACCCCAAGGGTGAATGACAAATTACCATAGTACCCTTGAGGCAAAAAATTACCAAGACACCCTTTGATATTTTGTGAAAGCTTGATGAAATTACAGAGTGCCCTTGGATGGAAAATTACCAAAATACTTTGTGACAAGAAGCCTCAGAATAGGATTTCTAGGAATTTCATACGGTAATAACTTTGAAATTTTATTCAAGAGAATTCAAGCATAAAAAAAATATGGAAAAATGATAAATAGAATCTGTGAAATTTTTTCTTAATTGTAGGATGAATAGACTTATTCAATAAGATGGTTTAGTAATTTTGATGGTTAGAAGCAGAATGGACCAATCAGAATTAAGATAAGAGCAGTCTTGTATGTAAGGTCTGTGTAACACTCTGTATAGACTGCTTGTGAGCAATTTATACTGTAATTGAAGTCAATTTCTGGAAAACTCTAGAGTTCTATTATTTAATATTTCCTTTAGGTAGAAGAGTTCAAATTGAACTTTACTTCCTCTTAAGGAATGCCATGTGTGAAGTCATGTTGGAATTGAATTCTTCTTCTTCATGAAAGGTGACATATGGACACAAGGAAAACCACACAACTTTCTTATCTTTAACGAAATGAAAACATGATAAGTAGAAAAATATATTAAGATTCATAAATTAAAATGATAAGAGACAATCATAAAGGCTTAAGAAATACCTAGCCACTTGTAAGCCACCATTGATGAAGGAATAAGCAGCCATCATAACCTTGAAATACATGTGTACAAGTATGGCATGAAGAGAAGAAAAGAATGAGATATGCATAAGTGAATCAGTCTCATGTGTCTCATAAGAGTTGCTTCAGAGTAGAGGTGTGTATAAGAGTTGCCTCAGAGAGGATGTGTGTCAGATAGCTGCAGGATCTGAGTTCAAGCGTTCAGACAAGAGGAGTCTGAGCTGGGGGGTGACTATTGCGGTGGGGAAATCACGCCACCCATGATGATCACATGAAGTGTGGGTGAGAATCCTGTGCAACACCGGGGTACCCTGACTGATCGTTTCAGTTCTGTGCCACTGGGATTGGGCTATCTTGACAGTTGGTACCACATAATAAGAGTTTAAGAGAATCATGCATCATGATAAGAGTCTAAGAGAATCACACATCATATAAAAATTTTGAGGATGTTGTTATATATATCTGCATATTGAATATATTTTGTTGCTTAAATTATGTTTATCATAAACTTACCTTGTATTTTGTGTCTGTGGTTGACACCTGCTATGACCTCGATTTTATTCGGGCGAGCAGATGAACAGCAAAGAGAGACCACTAGTTGTTTACAAGAAGAGGATTTTGTTTGAAGATGATAAATTTGAAGATGTATTCTTTTGTTATAGAGTATTTTGAATTAGTTGTACTATGTAATAGAACCAGTGTCAGTTTGTAATCTTATTATATATTACTTCAGATTTATAAATTTGACTCAGTAATGAAATTTATTGACAAAATTTTGTTATATTTAGTTGAGTGCTTTTAAGAAGATTGAAAAGAATTTTCATTAAAAATCAATAACAAGATGGTAAATTGAGGCGTTACAGTGTGGATTGTCTACTCCTCCTAGACGTAGACTATGAAGGACCATCTGAATGTGGAGGGGATGTTGGGGGTGTTGCCATGACCCTGCAAATAAACAAAAAGCACTAAACTACATCAGTAACATGTTTACAATAAAGGTAGTAAATTGTAAATATCGACATTATATACAAATGATTGCATTTCCTATTAAATATAAAAAAAAAACATTACTTTGATATTACACAGTTACGTAATGTTCTCCCATAAACCTTCATCATGATCATTATGATTTGAATGTTCATCATCGACATCATGTTCTTCAATTATGGAAGGCATTCGTGTGGAGAAAGCAGGCATCTCACAAATATCAAGTGTAGGATCATCACTTTGGTGACTGATACCAGTTGTTCTTCCTTTTAGAACCATTGAATGCACTATAATCAAGCTATCATATTTCTTCAATCACTCCAAAGTAAGGCATTGATACTCAAATCATGTTGTTATCTGATGCACCACAAAAGTGTTTAGAATCAGCCTTAAGACTAACCCCACTGTTCTACACACTACTTTTATCATCTTGTGACTTTGTGTAGAAGGAATAGTTGTTGATATCATATCCCTTCCAAGTGGGAACACTGAGATTTGGGCCAATAGCTAAGAGTTTTAATATTTTGGAAGCACTGTCATCACAAAATATTTTTTTCTTTAAACTAGTTTATAAAAGTTCTATTATGTTCTTGCAACACTTTCATCGTGTTCATTTTTGGGTGACTATTGGTCATATATTGTTAGTGAGTTTCTATGTACAGAATAAGCTTTTGCGTGTTATTCAAAATATACAAATGCGGTTGTGAAACTTTTTGTCAACTCATAGTTATAACATTGTATCCTCGTGTACCCTTACCTCCCTGTGACCGGTCATGACAACTTTCTAGAATCCCAACAGGTTTAACTAATAGATTCTTCGGCAACGTACTTTCAACAATGGAAGCTTCTGGTCTATATTGATTCTTGGTATAACCTTTTAAGACCTTCATGTACCGCTCAACCGGATACATCCACTGTAAAAAAAATGGACCACACAACCTGATCTCCCTCACTAGATGACCAATATAGTGAACCATTATGTCAAAAAATGAAGGAGGAAAAAATATCTCCAATTAACAGAGGACAATGGCAGCTCATTCTCAAAATCATCCAACTGTCTTGGGTCAATGACTTTACTACAGATAGCATTAAACAAAAAGCACAAATGTGTTATGGCAACCCTAACTTTGTCAGGAAAGATACAACAAATTACTACAGGCAATAGTTGTTGCATTAAGATGTGACAATCATGAGATTTCAAGCCTACCAATTTGAGATCATTGACGGATATAAGACTCTTGATATTTGAAGAGTATCCTTGTGGGACTTTAAGACTTCGCAGACATTGACAACAAACTTTTTTCTCTTTTGTTGACATTGTGTGACTTGTTGGGGGCAAATACGTTTGTTGACCTTGTGAAATCGGATGCAATTGCTCTCATATACCCATTTTAATCAAATCTTGACGACATTTCAAATTATCCTTTGTATTGCCTTTTAATGTTAAGTAGGGTGTCAATTAAACTATCACAGACATTTTTCTCCAAATGCATTACGTCTATACAATGTTTGACATTTAAATCGGACCAGTATGGAATATCAAAGAATATTGACCTTTTCTTCCATATTTTCTTCTCATATGCATCCTTCTTTTGGGTTTTCCCAAAGATAGTCATGATGTCCTTCACACGATCATAAACTTCGTTTCCACCTAACGGTTTAGATGCACTTTGTTTCTCCCAACTTCCATAAAAAGCTTTTTTCAATCGCTGATACGGGTGATAAGGTTTGAGAAATCTTCTATGCCTAGTATATACTGTCTTCTTTCCATGTTTCAGTTGGAGGAAGCTTTTCTCTTTCACACATATAGGACATGCGTGATGTCCTTTGACACTATATCCACTCAAATTCCCGTATGTTGGAAAATCATTAATTATACAAAATACCATTGCAAGCAACCTGAATGTCTGCTGCAGATTTCCATCAAACACATCAACCCCATCTATCCATAATTTTTTCAAGTCTTCTATCAATGGAGTGAGATACACATCAATATCATTTCCTGGCTGTCTTGGAACCACTATCATCATACACAACATGATGTATTTTTGCTTCATGCACGACCAAGGAGGGAGGTAGTAAATCATCAGCAAATCGGCCATGAACTATGGTTAGTGCTTAAATTACCAAAAGGATTCATTTCGTCTGAAGCAAGACCAAGTCTTAGGCTTCTTGTCTCCTGCCCAAAATTTGGATACAAACAATCAATTGTCTTTCATTGCAGAGAATCAGCCGGATGTCAGAGGAATCCATCAATTTTCTCCCATATGCATGCCATGTAAGGTTTTCGGCATCAGTTCCATTGGCAAACAATGGCTTAAACCTTGGAATTATTGGAAGATACCAGCCCACCTTTGCTGGATGACTATTATTTGTGGTTGCGTCATCACTACAATCATCATCCTTCACTTTGTAACGTGAAACCCCACATGTGGGGCACTTGCGCATTTGAACAAACTCATTTCTGTACAATATACAATCATTAAGGCATGCATGTATTTTCTGGTACTCCATTCCCACTGGATATAAAATCTTCTTGGCCTCACAGTGATTTTTTGGCAACGTGTTGCCTTCAGGAAGCATTTTCTTCAACAACACAAGCAACTCAGTGAAGCTTTTGTCACTCCACCCAAATCTTGTCTTCAAGTTGACTAGAGCTAACACAACTGACAATCGTGTGAAGGTTGTGCACTCAACATACAATGGGTTCTTTGAATCAGTTTGTCATTTGTCATACATTGGTGCATATGCTTGCCGAAAACAGTCTTCTCCAAGATCATGTATCATGTCTTCTATACGATCTCCCTTGTTTACATCAAACGACGTAGAGTGCGAGACTGTTGGCATGTTTGGCAATTCACCATGCCAAATCCATTTTGTGTAATTCGGAATGATCCTGTGATATATAAGATGTGATCTTATGTCATTAACTGACTGGCGTCTCAAACCCATATTTTGACCATAATGCTTGATAAATTGAAAGAATTCTTAAACCCCATTTTTATACTCGTAACTAATGCATGATGCTTTCATCCAACTTTGATCCATGTTTCACCACTGCTCTCATACTCTTAAGGTAAAACTTATATGCATGCAAATCTCTATATTTTTTTTCATAAAAGGTGTGGCCCTATCCCATTCAGGAAGACATATTTTATACATCATTGATAAGTTATAGGTTAAGTATGTTTCGTTAAATTTAATGAAATTTCGGCAGCATTTCACATCGATCTCCAAGTACACGACATGAAAGCGGTGACATGAAATCACCACGATTAAGTATGCACCCGGAGAACAAAGCAATATGCACTAAACCGAGATTTCATGAAATTTAACGAAACATACTTAACCTATAAGTATGAATGATGTTAAAATATGACTCTTCCCAAATTGTCCAAACGGACAATTCACAATTCAATGAAACGATTAATCCAAACTGTTCGTATTAATTATTGTATTGAACCTTAAATGGGAAACTAAGGTTAACTCACAATGCACTATATTTTTATTATAAATCAATATAATAGTCATATATCAACGAAAATGTAATAAGCACATAAGTGTCATAAGGGCAACACATACCTCAAAAGTTGGTAAATAACAACCTCAACGATTGTGGTGATGGTAGTGGGATATAAGACTTTGGGTTGAGTCGACAAAGAAGAAGATAAAAGAAGCGTTGACTTCCTATCTGAGTAAAAAAGTTGTACCTACACCAAAAACCAACCATTAATTAAAGACAACCAAAATTGTGTATATAGTCATAAGTGTTAATATTCGTCCACAACCACATATGTGTACTTTGCAAAACACGTATGGAAAGAAGGAAAACATGAAGCTGAGATGAGCATATGAACAAAAAAAAAAACAGAGACTTCACATTTACCAAAAGTAGAGAGTTCTACCACGTCCAAGGACAATTAATTGTTCACCTGTTCTAACACGTACACATGCTAATATTTGACATTTCACCAGTTTGTGCATTGCTTTTTCTCTTGTTCTAACATTTAATGTTCAAAGGATTTTATATAGTAAAAGTCGACAATAACATGGTATGTTTTTTAAGCTCGTACAATTATTATTATCCTCAACAAACTGAAGCACTACTACATGTGGTTTGCAGTTCAAGTTTTCTACTAGTGCCTGCAAATTCTTTATCTTATTATACAAATCTGCAGAAAGACCAAGAAGGGAGGAAAGATCCTAGGCATCGTTTGTGTAAACATAAATGCTTCTGAGCACATTAACCTGAACCATTCAAGTAGGAAACTTAAGAATTGATGCATTGTAGTATCCAACTTAGGTCATTAACAGACAACAATAAATAGTTATGTAACTACAACTTAGTAGTACCTTCCATTTTAGCTTAATATAGGATAGTGAGGCACGTGTTGCTTTGAGAGAAAAAAGATATATACATTTTGTCTTTTTCGGTTAGCAACCTACATGAAGGGGGTAGAAAATGAAACGAAAACTAAAAACAATATGAACAACACACAAGAACTAAGAGGGGGGTGAATTGGTTGATCTTGGCCAATTAAAAATTCTTAAACAATCAGAGTTAAAAAGATTGTATCACAAAATAATCCAAGAAAGCTTTCAACCAATCAAACACCAAACCTTAAAGAATGCAATAAAATTTTTTTCTGTTGATTGTGAAATACTACACCAACGAATGACAAGTTATAACCACAAGAAAAGATAAACATGAAGTAATCAATACAAAGATTTATACTAGTTCACTTCTCAACCTAGAGAAGCTAAATCCAATTTTTCTAACCAACAAGTTAGAGTTCCACTAATAACAATCTATTTCTTACAAGCCCTTTATAACCACTCTTAATCACACCTAGATCAAGAACGAGATATCTAACTCACATAGAGAGAACCTATCTCTACTCTTACCTTTAGAAACACCTATTCTAGAAAAGCCTTAAGAAAAACTATTGTTATAGCTACACAAAAAGAAATTCTAAAAGAATTTACAAATAAGTTATATGAAAAGAAACCACCTGATGATCCACTACTGATGTATGCAAAAGATTACCAAACTTGAATCAATGGTGAAAGAAAACTACTTTAGAACTTTCCTTCCAAAATCTTCTTTTGAATCAAAAAAGCTTTTTCACAGAACTTATGCTTTTATGAAAACATGAATGCAAAAACATGAATGAGCTTTATGCAATAGATCATAGGAAGTCTCATTTTAGACTTACACAAATTACAACTACCAATCAATTGAATTGGGATGTAAAAAGCCTAAATACTTTACTGCCTAAAAGACTCGTCTTCTTGGTCCTCTTGAGCTCCCCCTGACTCTAACAAAAACTAGTTGCACTGTGCATGTCTGTAGCTCATGAGGTCTTTACCTTGTATTTGCATACAAGTAGATAAGCCGTGCTAGTCTTACCCGAGATTTAGGCAGTAAAGAGAATCAAAACACAAATAGATTTATACTAGTTCACTTCAACACTAGAAGCTACATCCAGTTTTCTTCCAACCAACACTAGGTTAGAGTTCCATTATTATAACTTTCATTTCTTACAATCAATTACAATGTCTCCCTTTATCAACCCTAGATAAAGAACAGAAATCTAAAACCTATTAGATTCTAAGAGACACGAACCTGAGAGCACTACTCAGTTCTTCCACCTAGAGAACCCTTTCTCTAGTTTCAAGCAAGAACCCAATTACAATAGCCAAATCACAAAGAAAATACAAAACAAAAATTACAACCATATTAAGGAGAGAAACAACCTGATGATCCAATGATGCAATGCATAATGATGTTACTAGATCAGGTTGAATGAATGAAAATCAATTAGCACAACTTTCCTTCATCTTGAAAAGGTTTCAAGCTCCAAGAATGAGTTAAACACCCATGATCAAGGCACAAAGGAGCAAGAATGATTAAACCCTTAGCAAACACCTAAGAATGCTCACAAGACTGTTTAAGATCAGAAAATACATATGGGTTATGTTCCACAAAGTTAGAAAAGCAGTTGAGCCTTAGTTCTATTTATAACAAACTTTTTTTACTGTCATTAATCGATTAAACGCTCCATATAATCGATTATTTTGCTCACGTAATCGATTAAATCAAGAATGTAATCGATTAAACCATTCATAAGCATTTTGGGATTTTCTCAACGAGCCAAATAATCGATGATTCTGTCTTATAATCGATTAAGACAGGAAGCTTCAAAATATTAAAATGTACTATGTAATCGATTACAAACTTTGGTAATCGATTAAGACAGGAGCTTGTAGCATTCCATATATACTGTGTAATCAATTACGAAATGTGGTAATCAATTATCTAATACAAACTTAATGTTTTCAAACACATAGTGTAATTGATTACTAGAAATGCTAATCAATTAAAGCAGGGAGATGGCTTTTTCAAATAAGCCTGTGTAATCGATTATCCTAGAATGACTTAAAATCATATATAGCTATGTAATCGATTACTACTCATTAATAATCAATTAAAGTGTTCAACAAGGAAGTTTATATGGAAACAAAGGTCAAATAATCGATTACTCTGATAGGTAATCGATTACATTGTTCTTGAAAGCTTTTTCGTAATAGACTAAGAACAAAATAATCGATTAAGTCATTGAGGTAATTGATTAAACCAATAGAAAATGTATTTTTCCAATTGAATCAAATAAAAAACTTAACCAATTTACTAAATCCTTGTGATTTTTATGAACCCAATTGATTGAATTATAGAATGATATGAATGCAATGCACTTGGATCACTAGAATTGCTTTTCTCTTACAGATTTCACACTAATTAATCTTCAAGGCATCCATTGCGTGTTGAAGCTCAAAACCAATGCTTAATTCCTTTGCATTCTTTAAGTAGCTCCCCATGAATCCAACAATCTCTTCCTTTTTGGCTTTAAACATGCCAAATCTTTAATTGATTAACAGTTGAACTTGAAGTTAATTGTTGAACCAAATTGGGAAAAGCTTGAGCATTGAAAACCTAAAAAATTTCAATTCCTTTGCCAAGAACAAGTGTTAAAAGAATCTGTGATTCATGTGGCATTCATTTACAAGTATTATAGACTTAATAGATTCATTTTAAGCACTTAGTGCCCCCTAAATTCCATAATCCATTCAAGTCAAATTTTGGGCAAAATATTGAACAAAAAACAGGGATGAACATAGTAGTATGCAGAGCTTGTCCAAAATCAATCATTTCTCCCCCTATTTGGCTTGTTAAAGTAAAAAATGTAAAGTGCACAACGGATAATTGAAAGAGAAGCATAATAGAAGTTTATATATTCATAGGGAAGCCATTACACATAATGAAAATAAAACATAAAAGTAAGAATAAAAATAGAGCATAAAATATTAAACAATCATAGGCCTAAAAAACTTCTAATTCATCATATTTGATATTTGCCTCTATGGTATCTAACCTATCTCTTATTTCTCCTAAGGCTACATTGGTTTCAGCCTTAAATTCTTGTTGCATTTGAAGCAAGTTGTCCATCTTCTGCAACATAAGAGATTCGAATTGAGAGTACAAAGGCTGGGTTGGATCCATTCCTTCACCCTCAAAATCTTCCACTTGCATATCAGCAGCAGCAAAAGGAGGAGGCATTGGTGGTTGGCCTGCCATCACCCATCCTTGTGGTGTCTTCTGCATTCCAAGCTTTGTAAGATGCTTGTTTTGGATGAGGCTGTTACTGGAGTTGGTGTGGTCCATAACTTCATTAGTCACATCAATGTTGAAGTGATCTATGAACCTAGAAACCAGAACAAGATAGGGAAAAGGATAATTAACTAGCCTTTTGCATTTGAGCATAATCTCTTTAGGAATCAAAACCCAATTCATGGGGATAGAGTTCTTCAGACCATACACCAATTGTAGGTCTTCATTATTGGCTTGGGCATGATTGGTTGCCCTAGGGGTTAGCACATAGGTTATAATGTAGTGTAATAACCTATCCTCAGGGATCATGGGGCTAGTTCCCAATCTATTCCTAATTTGCATATGGGAGTCATGTAACATTTCCCTATAGGTGTCTAGTTTGTTGTAACCCTCAGGATCTTCCTCAAACTTTCTCTCACCCTCACATACTAGGCCAGCAACAGATGCCCACACATCTGGGGTGATTTCCATGGGAACCCCTTTAACATTGGACTTCATATTTCCATTCAAAGAGCCCTTGGCACAGGTATAAAATACCTTCACCAAATCAAGGTAAAAGGTACCCTTCATTTCTAGGAATCTCCTAAGATCTTGGGTCTTTAGATAGGCAGGGAATTGGAATCCTTCCCTTATAAACTAGTTGAGGTCAAGGTATTTGGGTGAGCAGATAGATTTAATGGCATTGAACTAAAGATAGTTCATTTTATCAGATTCATTGTTGAACCAAATATCTAACCTATTTGGAGGAGGAGGAGGAGGAGGATTAGAAGAGGATTCACCTACCTTCCTTTTGGAAGTTCTAACTCTCTTAGGGGTAGGGTTAGACATTTTAGGAGGGATTGAAGACACTTAGACACAGAGAAAAACACAAAAATATAGCAGAGATAGAAAAGATAATGGTGCAAGACTTTTCAAAGATGCAAGTCTCTATTTATAGACCAAATTGATGCTCCTAACGTCCTTATTTTTTAAAAAATATAGCTGTTGGAGGTAGTTAAGGCACTGCAGTGATCAAAGATTCCAATTGGATTTGGTTGGGCAGTTACATTTCCAGAGAAAAATTGTCAGAAAATGCACTAACAGACTAAATAATCGATTAAATGCTAATTGTAATCGACTATTTTGCACATTCAGAACACTGAATTAACACATGGTAATTGATTATCTCGTAAGGTAATCGATTATTTCACAAGCATCCAAAGGTTGAAGATGAAGTGTAATCGATTATATGATCATGTAATCGATTATAGCAGAGATTTTGTGAATCAGTCAGGTATCAGAGCTTATGTAATCGATTATCCCGACTCGTAGTCGATTATTCCAGAAGAGTTTAAAATTTTAAACACGTATGTAATCGATTACCATTTTGTTGTAATCGATTATTCTAGGAACATTTGGAATTTTGAAACATCCATGATTGCAATGTAATCGATTACAATTTCAATGTAATCGATTACTCCAGTGAAACTGTGAAACTGGAAAACACATTTTACTCAATGTAATCGATTATCCCGACGTGTAATCGATTATTCCAGTAAGAATAAGTTTTTCAAAAACAAAGAATAATCGATTATTTTATTTTTGTAATCGATTACTGAAGCTCAAATAGCATAAACAATGTGGATTTTAATGAATTTAATCAACTAACCTGTAGTGTAATCGATTATTACAAAAAATTTATCAGATTTGAGGGAATTATGCAGATCAATACGGATTTTCAGCAATTTTAGTGATGAAGGCAGCAAGGGTTTTCAATTTAGCATGAAAAGATATGAAATAAACAAGCTAGCATATGTCAGAAAATTCTTTACAAAGCAATTGATTAGTTGAACCAAAAATAATATCATCAACATATACTTGAACCAATAGAATATCACCCTTATGCCTCTTGATGAACAAGGTTTTAGCAACATTGCCTCTTATGAAAGATTGTTCAACAAGAAATTTACTTAACCTTTCATACCATGATCTAGGGGCTTGCTCTAGACCATAGAGGGCCTTTTTAAGTTTGAAAACATGGTTTGGATGTTTGAAATCAGTAAATCCAGGAGGTTGTTCAACATAAATGTCCTCCTCAATATATCCATTTAAAAAGACACTTTTAACATCCATTTGATAAAGTTTAAAACCCATTAAACATGCAAATGCAAGCAATAGCCTTATAGCTTCCAATCTTGCAACTAGAGCATAAGTTTCCTCATAGTCAATGCCTTCCTCTTGGTTGTAACCTTTAGCAACCTAGCCTTATTTTTTTACTATGATTCCACTTTCATCAAGCTTGTTTCTAAAAACCCATTTAGTACTAATAGGCTTGATAGATGATGGTCTAGGAACAAGTTCCCAAACTTCATTTCTCTTGAATTGATTTAGTTCATCATGCATAACATGCATCCAATGTTCATCATGTAAGGCTTGGTTAATATCCTTAGGTTCAATTTGAGATACAAAAGCCATATCACAACATAAATTTCTCAATGAAGATCTAGTTGATACTCCCTTTGACACTTCACCTATGATGTTGTCAAGTGAGAGATCTCTTGTTGTTCTCCATTCTTTTGGATCTTGATTAGGTGTTGATGGATTTGTTACAACACTTGGTTCTCCTTTTTCTTCAATAGGCTGGACAATTTCCTCCATAGGACCTGCATCTAAATCACATTTCTTTTCATCTCTTGAGGGGTTAGATTCATCACAAATTACATGAACAAATTCTTACATGCACATAGTTCTTTTGTTGAAAACTCTATAAGCTTTACTTTGTAATGAATATCCAAGAAATATAGCTTCATCAGCCTTTGCATCAAACTTTCCAAGTGATTCTTTCCCATTATTTACCACAAACACTTGCAGCCAAAGGTTCTTAGAAAATACGTATGGGTTATGTTCCACAAAGTTAGAAAAATAGCTGAGCCTTAGTTTTATTTATAACAATCTTTTATAACTGTCAGTAATCGATTAAACGCTCCATATAATCGATTATTTTGCTCATGTAATCGATTAAATCAAGAATGTAATCGATTAAACCGTTCATAAGCATTTCAGGATTTTGTCAACGAACCAACTGATCGATTATTCCGTCCTGTAATCGATTAAGACAAGAAGCTTCAAAATATTAAAATGTACTATGTAATCGATTACAAACTTTAGAAATCGATTAAGACAGGAGCTTGTAGCATTCCATGTACATTGTGTAACCGATTGCGAAATGTGGTAATCGATTATCTAATACAAACTTAAGGTTTTTAAACACATTGTGTAATCGATTACTAGAAATGGTAATCGATTAAAGCAGGGAGATGGATTTTTCAAATAAGCCTGTGTAATCGATTACTTTACATTGGTAATTGCTTGTCCCAGAACGACTTAAAATCATATATAGCTATGTAATCAATTACTAATTAATAATCGATTAAAGTGTTCAACAAGGTAGTTTATATGGAAACAAAGGTCAAATAATCGATTATTCCGATAGGTAATCGATTACATTGTTCTTGAAAGCTTTTTCAGAATAGACTAAGAACAAAATACTCGATTAAGTCATTGAGGTAATCGATTAAACTAGTAGAAAACGTATTTTTCCAAACACCTTTGAATGAAATAAAAAACTTAACCAATTTACTAAAGCCTTATGATTTTTATGAACCCAATTGATTGAATTATACAATGATATGAATGCAATGAACTTGGATCACCAGAATTGCTTTCCTCTTACACATTTCACACTAATTAATCTTCAAGGCATCCATTGCATGTTGAAAGCTCAAAACCAATGCTTGATTCCTTTGCATTCTTTAAGTAGCTCCCCTGAATCCAACATCTTGTTCTTGTGTAAGAACTTCTTGAGTCTTATCAATGGCTTCTCAATGCTATTGTTGTGATTCTTCCTAGGCTTATTGGAAATCTTTTCCATGGTTTCATCCATCTTCATTCCTAACCATTCTTCCATCTTCCATTGGTGAATTAAAAAACTTAAAAATAGCCCCAAATTCTGTGAAAGTGCAGAATTCAGAGTTCTTGAAGTTTACTTAAAGATTGAGTTTAATTGTAAGGTAGGTTTGGGAAAACTAATGGCTATGAGTTCAGCTATACATCATAGCTACATTTCAGCCATACATCATGTGGTATCTAGAGCCCATTCCTTGTGGAATTCTTTTTTAAGTTCAGTTTTAAAAGTTCTTCAAAGGTAAAAGTCTGCACCCAATCCAAAAACAAAAATCTATTTCAATTCCTTGTTTCTTGTTGTTTTCTTTTGATTCTTGGTGGTGTGAGGTTGTTGTGTGTTCAGCCACATAACCTTTGTGTTTCCTTTAAGTTCCATGTGATTTCATGTGTTCATGTTCTTCATGTATTTTTGATATTTTTCTAATTTCCTAGTCTTTATTCTTGTCAATTTTTGTTAGTAGTGTTTTTTTGTGTTGTATAATGATGAAGACAGCAAAGGTCAACCCAACATCAAAGACCAACCCAAGACCAAGACCCAATACAAGGCATAGGAGGACCCATGACAAGAGCTAGAGCTAAAAAGACCCAAGAAGTTTGCAACATATAATGGCTAATCTGAGGGCAATCCAATTGCTTGAGGGAACCCAAAATATAGAGGGCTGCATGACTGGACTACTAGTCACATGTATTGCTTGCTTGGAGTGATAATAAAAGCAATTATTGACATAGGCCTTATAAAAAAAATAATAATAGTAATAAAGTGCTTGTAGTAGTTTTGAGACCTGAACCTCAAGCTTAGTTATGCCTCACTTAACCACTAAGGCATTTTAGTTATTCTTACAATGTTGAGATTTTAATTTTCTTTTATTTTCGACTAGATGCATGAGAACTAATTTGTATAAATCAATTCTGAAGTGAATAGAGAAGGATCTTTGGGCTGTTGGAATTTTATCATTAGCTTGAGTTTTTCTCTGCTAGGGTTCTTCCTTGAACCATTTGATCTTATCAAGAATTCTTCAATTCTTGTGGCGATCCTCAAGGCTTATCAAACATTTGTTTGTGGCACCTATCTGCTTCTTTCTTTGCACCATTTATGTTCCTTGTTTAAATTTTCGCATTCCTAATTCTGTGATTTCACCCCGAATTTCTTATTGTTATAATTCTCATTTTACCTATCCTTTTTCGGTGTTTTTCGTGTCTAAATTGCATTTCAGAAAGTCCTCTTTCACCTCATTTTGGAATCGGTCCAATCCGAGTTTTGTAGGCCAAGAAATACATAAAAGTTAACAATACGATTCTGGCCCTGTTAGTGTGCGAATTCCAACCTAGAATTGGTCTGAAATTGTATCAAGGCAAGGTGATAGAGGGTTTTTAGTTGAATATTTTTCTATCCTTCTTAGCTTATTTGACCTCTATTTTAACCTTATTTTCCTATTCTAATTCAGTTTTTGGGCCTAGGCAAGTAAGTGGGCTTAATTACTAATTGTTGCGTATTTTTGGATTTTTGCTCATTTAACGTATCTGACTTGTGCAGGACCTATAGGGAGCTATCAATCTCCGAATGGAGCGTTCTAGGATTCCTTGGAAAGATAACAAAAAGATCTGCAAGTTTGATACAAATAGCCCGAGGCCAATTCTGTCATTTAGAGGGTCATTTTTAGCTTCGAAGTTAACGCCTCTGCACTTGTAATTTTGGGCTGCGAATTTGACTTTCATGGTTGTAATTAGCAAATAATTAGATTGTTGGGCTTGTTTGTGGCCCATTTCGTTTTCAGAACTCAGTCACTACATATTAGTGACTTTAGTGAGACTTGGACACACTCCTTTACAATTTCAATAAACAAGTTTTATTTTCCTTCCCTTTAGTTTTTTA
>PYAF01002313.1:9957-30886 GCA_007407185.1 Glycine tomentella
ATTACTTCTCATTGGTAATCTTTCGAATTTAAATTTACTGTTTGTTTAAATTTTTTATTCCTTAATTCAACACAATCTTCCAACTACTTTTGCGTGTTTTTCTGTCTTGTTCAATCATAACATTTACAATTGTTGAGAAACCCTTCCAATCCCTGTGGAGACGATACTTTACTTACTCTTTATTACTTGTTAAACGATCAGTGCACTTGCCGTAAACACATTAGCATAAATCGCACACAACATAAACACTTTCATATTTATGCATATATAGTACCTGTTTTATGATTCAATTTTGTGCATAAAAATCTGTTTGGATTAATGTTTCGGTTTGGTTGCAATTTTCCAAATAATGCTGACGCGATAAAATATTTTTGTAAGCGCTGTGACCTTGTTAGTTGTTGCTGGGGACAACAATTTCTAAATATGGGAATGGACGCGCATACACATTATTTCACAAATCACAGTCAAGAAACAATGACGTCTAACAGAAAAATTTTCAAAAATAAATAAATAAAGGTTAGAAGCATATCAGAATTTTCAGAATAAAAGATGATGGACACAGTAATGGATAGAATATCTTTGATGAAAGCTTGTGTGAAATGAAACATAGCATGAACTGCATGATACATGAATGGAATTGTGATTGTTGGTATGTGATATGCATGTTAAAGTTTAAATGATGCTTGAAATGAAGTCAGCAGAGATTGACTTGAGTCTAACACCATTGAGGTTCGAGCCAAATAGTGATAAATTTTTTCTGAGAGAATCCATTTTCATAGTACTCTAGAACTTGAATTGTTTCTTTGGATGCAGGTGTAAATGATATGATTAAGGCAGTTTCTTCTTCTGAAAACCAGGGCCAAATTGACTTACCCTCAATTCTTTTCCATTTGCTATCCATTTGAGCCTGAGCCTTTCATTTCAGTTGCCCAAATTAGAACCATACACAGTGACCAATCTCCCTGAGGCTAGAGAAAGAAAGCTAAGTCCAGTTGGATAACAATAAGCCTAAAAGTATCAGCTGGAAGTCTGAAAAGCTGTTTGTTTTAGTTTATATCGCGTTACTGTAAAAAAAAAAAAGTTATATAAATATTTAATTGTTTTGAGATAGCATAAGAATAAATCCTGAATAAAGTTACCAGGTTTGAGAAAGAGAAACAAGGAATATGGATGACCACAAGATTGGGACTTGGGAATTTGATCTGGATCTAGCCTTATTTCAGATACTATCCAAAAAAAAATTTCATACCTTTTGATTAGTTGTGCATGCATCGGTTGAATAATATATTCAACCCTATGGTAGTGTTGTGCTTATGTTGAGAGAGATTATCATAACCTGATACACTTGAGTGATGAGCGGAACAAACACATTCTGTGAGGAACACTCAAGTTAACTCTCATAAATTGACAGAATTGGAAGCGCCATGGAAAGCTTTGATGTAAAATTTGATCATACTCAGCATGATGGTTCTAAGATTGTGAATTGTGGTTCAGTTTGATCATTGATCCTTGTTTTTATCTTGAGAGTCTGTCTGTTGCTGAGGACAGCAACTTTTAAATCTGGAAATTATTTGATGTGTTGCTAACACATCTTAGTTTTAGGCTAGTTTTAGGTTATAATTTAATTAAATAATTAGGAATATAGATTAGAATAGGTTAAGTTTAGCATATATAGTTAATTTTATCTCATTCATTTCCAAAGTATGTTTTCAGGGCCAAAAGGAGGAGAATAAAAGCCAAAAAGAAGAAAAGCCAATTTAAAGTCTCGCATGATCCGCGCCAAGTGTCGCGCGAGTCGCGCCACAATGAAAACATCAAGTACTCAGCTTGAACAGGTCACGCGATCCGCGCTAGTAGCGCCATACACCCAGGAGCAGTCAGCCAACTCGAAGACTTCACGCGAATAGCGTGATTATCCACGCGACTAGCGCCATCAAGCCGCAAAGCCCACGCGATAAGCGCGAGATCTCGTGCTGTTAGCGCCATAAAGGTCTGCAAGAAGATCCAACTCGTGCCATCCACACGATCAGCGCGGCGATGATTCTGTTTCCTTATTTAAAAAGATTTGGTTTGAAAATTGGGAAAAAAAGAGGCTCTGTTACTGGAATTAAACCATCTTGAAGGCAATTATAAAAGGAGGCCTCTGAACTGAAGAAAATCATCATCTATAATCTTTTTACAACATTCAAGAGTTTGGAATCCCATTGGAAATCACTCCTACGTAGAATCAAAGCTAGGGTTGCTGCAGAATAATGTCTTCTATGTATGCTTTGGTGTTCTTGATGGCTATGTCAGGCTAAATTCTGTATTGTGGTTAGGCCAAGAACCAGTGTGACCTCCTCTGTAATTTGACTGGTATTGAATGAGATTACTCTGATTGCTTTATTTTACTCTGTTCTTCATTGTTATATTCTTTCTTATAATTGGCCATTCTATTTAAGTTCTGAGGGTTAGGATTCGCAATAGGGATGTTGGGATTCTAATTTCTGACATGAGTAAGATAACATTTTTTACATTGCCTAGGGATAGGAATGTATAATTGCAGAACTTTATAATATATTCTTTTAAACGCTTCACTTGATAGAAATCACTAAGGGATTAGGGTTTTGATTCAGGTTAAAGGGCTAATTCACTAAGGGATTAGGGGTTAGCTAAATTAGAAAAGATTTATTCTCTGAGTAATCAGAAGCAATCAACTTTGATAACCAGTTAAGTGAAAGAGGCAGGAATCAAAGGGGATTGAGTCCTAATCACAATTGTTTCATCCATTGGTTTACCACTTACTCAACTTGCTTTTTAATTCTTTTAAATTCTGTTATTTACTTGATCACTCAATTTCACAACACAACAACATTTTTTTCAAAACAATTTATTTTTCTTCCAATTGCTTAGACTACGAATTACAATAGAATCAGTGTCAATCTCTGTGAATACGATACTCTACTTACCTACTTTATTACTTGAAACGAGCAGTATACTTGCCATTTTCGCAGCAAGTACTTGGTTTCTTTATGCAATCATGGATATCTAAAGCTTTTTAACAAGACATGTGATTTGATAAAACATGAATGCATGCGAATGAATGATGTTTATGCAATGCAAGGGATCAAAGGAAGAAACTCTTATTTCAGTAACAAATTACATATGCCTTCAATTGAATGACATGTAAAAAGCTAAAACTTGTCTAAGTCAAGGAGCCTCCTCATCTTGATCCTCTTTAACCTACCCCTGTATCTAGCAATCTCCCTCTTTTTGGCTTTAATCGTGCCAAACTTCAATTGAACATATTTAGCCTTCATGTGCTTTTAAGGGATGAATGCTAGGAGCTTTATACTTGAAATCTGAAATCAATTCAGCCTTTTTCCAAGAACAAGTGTCAAGTATACTTTGCATAGACAATGTATATTGCTCCCCGTATGTTAGGTAATTTGATATTAAGTTTAGGTAAGAGCAATAAACAATACAGAGTAAATTAGATAAGGATTTAACTTGCAATTCATATATTTGTTTCTCTTGCACATCATATATTTGTTTTTTTGTATGTTCATTTTTCTTCTCCCCCCTTTGGCTTATCAATGACAAAATATACTAGTGAGAACTAGATAAGCAAGAAAGATGGAAACAAACAAAAGTTTTATTCATTAATCATAAAGTGAAGTACAAGAAAACATAACATTTAAAAAAAATAGATGAAAATAAGAAAACAAAAACACCATAGCCACAAGCAGGGAATTACATCAACTAAACTAGAGATGGTCAAAATCTTTGAGAGCCATCCCAGTCTCTATGTTCTCTAGCCTAGAAGAGATGTCTTCCATAGAGGAATTTGTTTCAGCTTTATGCTCATGATGTAGAGCTAGTATAGCATCCATCTTTTGAATCATTAGAGATTCAAACGATGTCCACTGCTGTAGAGCAGAACCAGCTTCAACATCCTCTTCCTCTTCAGCTCCTTCACCTTCATCATCACCCTCTTGTGGAGCTTGTTCTTCAGCCATCAACCATCTATTTGGGGTTTTTATCATGCCCAACTTGTTGAGGTGCTTTCCAGTGATGAGGTTGGTGATGTTTGTGATGTTGTCCACAATCTCATTTGATACATCAACCCCAAAATAGTCAATGAATCTTGAGATTAATACAACATAAGGGAAAGGGTAGCTTATCAACCTCTTAGACTTCAGCATAGTCTCCACAAATACTAAAACCTAGTTAATCTGAGTTGCAATCTTCATCCATACACTAATTGTAGGTCATCATTAGTGGCCTGAGCATGATTTGTGGACCTTGGTGTGAGGATGTAGGTGATAATATAGTGAATGAGTTTATCTTCACCTGACATACTACCAATCCCTAACCTGGTCTTTAATTGGACTTGAGGATCCTACAACAGTCATCTGTAAGTGTTTATCTTGTTGTATTGATGGAGGTCCATGGAAAGCTAAGGGTCTAGAATGAGAGCTTGAAGCACTTCCTCTGGTGAGCTTTAAAGGACCAATGACAAAAGCTAGGACTCAAGCACTTCAAGATCACATCCAAGCTAACTTGGACAAGCATGAAGAAGCACACCAACTCAAGGATGACAAGGGCTGGATATTGATGTCTCAAGTTCAGTTTAATTCAATAAATTCCAGCACTTGTTAATGGTAAAATTAATTGTAATAAAAAGGCTTTTAGTGCATTAGTGTAAAAGTGACTTATGTGTAAATTGTTTGCTGCAGTTAGAGGCTAAAAAACTACACCTTAAGCCTTAAAATATTGCATCTTTATACGAATTAGGACAGCCAAGGTTACCTTAGGGAAGCTTGCATTACAAGCCTCATTTAGCTTGCATTTAGCTTCTTAGATTGCACTTAATTTCATTAGAGTTTCATGTGCATTTAGCCCGAGTTTTGTGCATATTTTTTATCATTTGAATGCAATCTGAAAAATTGTGTAGAGTTTCTCTCTTTGTTCGTGTGCAAGAACTTCTTGTTTCTTATCAATGGCTTCAAGTTATTGTGGCGATTCTTCCTAAGCTTATTGGAAAGTTTTTCCATGGTGTCATCCACCTTCATCCCTTACCTTTCTTCCACTTTCCATTGCTGAAATTAAAACTTACAAACAACCCATTAATTCGTGAAAACTGGACAACTTTGTATCCTTAAGGAAAACTTGAAGTTTGAGTTTCAATGCAAGGTAGAATTGGGAAATTCATGGCCAATGGTTTCAATCATACATCAAGTGGTATCTATCTAGAGCCTAATCCTTGTGGAATTCTTCTTCAAGTTTAGTTCTTCAAAGTTCTTCAAAGGTATAAAATTCTGCAACTTTTCGAAAATCTGAAATCCATTCTTTTTCCTTGTGTTCTTGTTGTTTTGTGAAAAATTCTTGTGGGCTAGTCTTGGGTAGTGATCCGCCACATAACCCTTGTGTCTTTCTTCAAGTTTCATGTGATTTCAAGTGTTCATGTTCTTCATGTGTTCTTGATATTTTTCTAATTTTCTAGCTTTGATTTTTGTCAACTTGTGTTAGTTAGTGTTTTTGTGTTGTATGACCACTTGTTTTGATTCTAATCTCATGCCTAAACTGAATTGAGTTGTTAGAAGCAAATTTTAAAATTGTTATACATCATATTTTCATGATTCATCAATTTCTTAGAGGATTAGAAAAACAAGCAAAGTGCAGCCCAAGAGTTTGTGAAATTGTGGCTGGAAAAATAATCAAAGTGCAGCCCAAAAAAGTTTGTGAATTGTGGCTGGAAAAACAATCAAATTACAGCCAAGAAATTATTGAATTAGTGGCTGGAAAATTATAAAGAAAAACAGAATTTAGAAGCAAAGCAAAGTGACAAAAACTACAAGTTCAAATTTCTTTTGAATCACAAAATTAAGTGAACTTGTATGACATGCAAATTAGTGAAATTTTGGCTTCTGACAATTGAATTTGTTTGGTATACCTTCCTTGTGCAGTTTGGTACAACCCATTGTTGCGTACTCGGCAAGTGCACCGGTCGCTCAAGTAATAAAGTGATAAGAGAGTTATCGTTCCCACGAGGATTGTTTGACCAATTAAATCATAAATCGTATCCTTAGGTTGGATGACAAAAGATATTTGAGAGAAATGTTGTTGACAAAGTAAATTTAAAAGCTAAATATAAACATAAGGTATTATAAACAAAATAGATAATGGTTGTACAAAACGTAAGCTAATGTAGTGTTGCGATTATTGCACAATACGGCAAGTGCACCGATCGTTTACAAGTAATAAAGTTAGGTAAGTGAGTATCGTTCTCCACAGGGATTGGGTTAATTCCACAGTAATGCTAACAAATGTGATAAAACAGAAAATTACGCAAGAAAGGTTTGATTGATTGGTTGTTTGAATGCAAAACAGAAATTAAGTAAATGCAGTAAATAAAATTGAGAAGTTACCAATGGAAAGATAATTGTGGTCAGGCGCAATCCCCTCAGATTCCTACTCTTTCACTTGACTGGTTGTTTAACTTTAATGTACACAAACAATAAATCTCTCCTAAATTCGTAAATCCTAGATAACTAATGATTTCACTCTTTAATTCGATCGAGAACCCTAAGCCTTTAGCGATTCTGTCAAACTAAGCATTTAGAGAATATATCATAAGAGGTTCCTGTTATAATTGTTCAAAGAATACGTCTTTTCTAAATTAACTAATCCCTAATTCCTTAGTGAATCAACCCTTTAACCTGAATCGAAAACCTAATTCCTTAGTGAAGTCTATCAAGTTAAGCATTCAAAAGAACATATCATAGACTCTGCAGCCACACATCCCTATTCCTAGGTGATGAACAACTGTTATTCTAGACAGGTCAGAAATTAGAACCCCAACATTCCCATTGCGAATCCTAACCCAATGTACTTAATTGAAGTGATCAAATTCAAATAAGAATGGAAAGAAGTGCAGAATAGAATAAAACAATTAAAACATATCATTCAATACAAGTCAAATTACAGAAGAGTTCTCATCGGTTCATGGCCTTCCCACAATACAAGATTTAGCCAAACATAGGCCTCAAAAACATCAAAGCAGTGGAATAATTCATCTTTGTGCAGAAACCTAGCCTTGATTCTTGATTTCTAGGGTTTAGACTAATGGAAGATGGTATGAAAGTGTATTCTAGATTATGGTAGATGAATTATGGATATTCTGGATTATGGTAGATGAATTATGGATATTCTGGATTATGGTAGATGAATTATGGATATTTTGGATACCTAGACTCAGTTCAGAGGCTTCATATATATAGATAAGATTAATTAAAGTAATAAAGCCCACTCCTGTACTAAAATTCGAACCATATAAGTTAAAATAGGCAACTAAATCAATATGGCGCGACCCGCACGCGATCCCTCGCTCACCGCGTGGGTTGTTCGAAGGTCTGGCGCTGATCGCGTAACACTCCACGCGGTTAGCGTGGAATGTTCGAGTCAAATGGCTAATTCTGGCCTTCTGTGGCGCTGTTAGCGTGGCTTTGGCGCGGATGGTGCCATGCTTGCGGCTTCTTCACGCTGATCGCGTGGCTTCCCGCACTGATAGCGTGGGATCTTCGAAACTAATGCCTTCAATTTTGCACTTGGCGCGATTCGCGCGGTATTCCGCGCTACCCGCGCGGGACTTAAAATCTTGTTTTCTTCTTTCTTTGGCCTTAATTCTCCTCTTTTTATCCTAAAATGCACAATTGATATTGAAATGAGATTAAAAGCCATAAATTGATAAATTTAACTAAATCTAACCTAATTTCCTAATTATTTAACTAAATTAATATCTAAAACTATCCTAAACTAGGATGTGTTTGCAACACATCATGTAGCTAGGGAGACCCACACCTCATGCTCTTGACATTCTTACATGGATTGTTTGCAACATTCATCTATACTAGCTACTCAATCATGCATCCACATTCAATAATAGTTAAGCCCTAATCCCTTAGTGACATTAACCCTTTAACCCTTTTCAATACCTTAATCCCTTAGTAGCATTTATTAGGTTAAGCATTAAGTGATGCACTAGAAAGGATTGCAAGCCTACATCCCTATCCCTAGGTGATGTAAAACAAGTCACCACACTTGGTTCCAAGACTAGAGCCCCAATATCCCTATTGTGAACCCTAGCTCTAAGCTCTAACCTAGATTGATCAGGTCTAAGAAAAAGATGAAGACATTCAAGCAAAGTGTAATGAAATAACATAGCATAAAGGAATAATAACATTCAATCCATTCCAAATGAGATTTACATAGAATGTTTGCCTAACTACAAAAGAAACTAGCCAAACCTAACATGGATGGTCTTGGTACAACAAAAAGAAGCATGCTTGATGATATGTACAAGGAAGAAGAGGAAGGGAAGAGGGAAGAACCCTCTTCCCCTCACACCCAAACCCTAGAATTAACTCCTAAGCTCTCCTTTCTTCTTCCTTTGGTGGTGATTTTTGTCCCAAAAGTCCTTCTTCAGTGCTAAGGCTTCATTATTTATAGAGTAGCCAGTGAAATCTCTGTTTTGCCCTCATTATGCAGACTCTGTGACCTGTGGCGCTCCTGGTGCGGGCATGGCGCTCCAGGCACCAACTTCCAGAGAAAATGGCGCTCCAGGCATGGTCATGGCACCCTAGGTGCTGGCTGGCAAGGTTTTGTGGCGCTCTGGGTGCCAAAATGGCGCTCCAGGCACTAAACTCCAGAATTCTG
Source organism: Glycine tomentella (assembly GCA_007407185.1). Lineage (NCBI taxonomy): Eukaryota > Viridiplantae > Streptophyta > Magnoliopsida > Fabales > Fabaceae > Glycine > Glycine tomentella. The sequence continues at coordinate 18,655 of PYAF01002313.1, forward strand.
GCGCCCCAGGCGCGGACATGGCGCTCCAGGCGCTGCCCTGGCGCTGATGGCACCAACATGCAGAAATAGCCTATGTACTCCCGATTGTACATAGGCTTGATGGCGCCAGACCTTCTTCTCTGCATAATTCCTTAGCTATTCACCTGCTAAACAGTCAATCTAAACCAAAATACCTCATTGAAGCTCATAAATTACATTCACACCAATTGGAAGTTATTTATCATATAAAATGATGCATTTAACGATCTAATTGAGCTTGGAAAGCATCATGTGCTAGGCACATATCACCCATATATGTCCTTGAGTTGTCCCATTATATTCCAATTAGAGTTGTGTTTTTCTAAATTTTTGCTTTTGTTGATTGTCTCTTAAAATTTCCAAGGTTTTATCTTAGAGTTTTCTTATTCTTAGACTCTTGAGTCTAGCCTAAAAGTGTTTCCTATTTCACTATAGTAAAGATGCTTGATTTGATTGGAAGTTTTTGCTTAAGAACTATAGAGAGGAATAAGAGTCGAAAAAGGCAAGAGAGAACATTATAGAAAGAACCTAGATAAAGTGTGCAAACACGTGTGAGTGGAAAACACATAGAGAGTGGTGAGAATTTTCTTATATACTTGTGTTTTTGCTAACCATTTCTTTTGAAGGATGAGCTCAATAGGAGATGAGGTTTTGTCACCTAAGACCTCTAGGTTGATGAAAGCCATGACAAAACGAATGCAAAACTTGCAAACCAAAATGTCTGTTACGGATTTTACCATGGCAAGCGTACCGTTCTATCATTGTAAGTTTCGAATTTATAAAAGATAGTCTCCACAGGGACTTGAGCTTACTCAGTTAATCCAACTAAAATTAAACAGTTGAATAGATATGTACAAGTAGGTCGAACGATATTTCATTTGTTGATGCAAGTAAAATAAACTAACTAAACTTAACGAAAATGAAAATATATTTGTGAGAAAGCGGGATTGTATTTCATCATTCTTAACGTCCTATATTCAATTAATATTTACCATGCATAAATCACCGTCTGTTCTTATTTATGCACACTAAGTTACCTTGAATCGATTCCTCGCATCCAAGTTCTAAGGATATTTTACCGAATATCGATCCCTCGCATATTTAAGTAAATTACCCTAGCGTTAAGAACTATAATCGCGTGTTTTTATGCAATCGAAACATTATGCCCTATTCCTAGCAACGTAACGTAACGAGTAATTTCATTCAGTTCAAACCCTAAGATTACTTTCCAGTCTCACTTCGGATTTAAGCTCGTGATACTAGTGATCAAGTAGGATCAAACATTAAGCGCAGAACGAAACTACCAATAAGAAATAGAACAATTCATGCATGAATATTAAAAGAAGTATAGGGTTAAGAAGATTACATCCAACCTCTAAGAAGCTAGCCAAGCATAGAGAGAACCTCCTCTCGGAAAGAGCAGCTGAATGTTCCCATCCTCGCTTCTCTCCGACAGAGTTTCCACGCTAAACCTCACTTCTCTCACTTTCTTAACCTACTTAAACTTAATATTTAAGAGCCTAAACCTAAGAACAAGCTAAGGAACAAGAAAGGGAGGAAAACCTCCAAAAATGGCATGCATTCCCTCTTCTGGCCGTGGCCTATTTATAGATTTTGGGCACTAGCATGCTTCACTCGCCCAGGCCACTGATTTTGCCTATGTTCACTCGCCTGGGCGAGTTAATCTGATCTTCTTGGAACTTGGAGCTTGCCCAGGCGAGCAAAATACACTATGGTTGGTCGCCTGGGCGAGTTAAAGTCTTTGAAGAAAGCTTTGGGCCATGTCAGTTTTTGGGCCTGAAATGCTTGTTGCACCTCCCATGCTTGCTATGTAACCCTCCTTGCTTTCTCTGATACTCCGAAAGCTTTGGAAATCCACAGAATCTATCGAAATACAAAGCACGATTGAATTAATCTTCCGAAACATTTTAAACATGAGTATAAGGTGCTTATTAACTAGTTTTAGGGAATTTTACCAGCCAAATGAAAGAAATCAAAAGATAAGTGCCAATATTTTAAACATGAAATTAACTAAAATGTGGCACTTATCAACTCCCCCCAACCTAGAATCTTGCTTGTCCTCAAGCAAGGTAACTAATACTTTTATTTAGGAGTATAAAAGATGACCATGCTTGTAAAGAATCAACTTTCCAGAATGATCAGAACATAAAAATTAGTTAACCTCAAGAATTGAAACAAAGGATAGAGTTCACAAAATCAAATGAGATTAAGATCAATTCACATTTCATTTCTAAAGAACATCAGAGGAAACATGTGATTGATTCAAACAGAGGAAAACCTCTCAAAAGTGTTTAAGTCTCCCACAGGTAAGTGTCTATTCACATATCCATCACTGATATATCATAGATAAATTTTGCATTTCATTTCCCTTCAAATCAAAGTGCATACTTGTCATGGATCATTAAGACTTTTTAGGTTGGGCCTGGCTAGAAAGAAATCTTGGTTTTTCTGGATATTCAAATGACCTTGGGACTAGGAGAGCAAATAGAAGCATTTAGATCATCACTTCCTATTCCTTTTTCTCTTTTTTCCAAGATCTCTATATTTATCATTTTATTTTTCACCCAACTTTTTATCACATAAGAATTTTTTATTTTCTTTTTCTTTTTCTTTCTTTCTTTTTCTTTTCTTTTTTTTTCTTTTACTACCTTTCTTTCTTTTCTTTGCACATGAATAGCACATAGCCACTTTTTTTAAAAATTCTTTTTCATATCATGAACTACCCAAAAGAAATTTTCTTCACAAATTATTCCCTTTTTGCTCTCCTAACCTTAGGTAAGGTATGGAATTCCTATCCTAGGTTAGGGTATCAATCAAAATATCAACTGTTTGGCTCAAAGGGGTTTGCAAAGGATAAATCATCATTATATATTGGGATAGCTTTTTGGCCAGTGGCTTAAAAAGATGTTGAATAAGAAAGAAGGCTTAAAACATATCCATGCATCATATGTTATGACAATTAGAAATTTATGCAAAATCAACTATAGATTTTATTAGTGAGGTCACTCAATATAATTTATGTGGATGCACACAGTCACTTGGGCTTTGCAGTCTGTTTTCGTGTTCAAATCTAAATCAATGTTTCGAAAGATGTTCTTTATCAATTCCACGTCAAAAGAATCTTGCCTTCATTTTGATCTTTGGAAAACCATTCATTTGTTTGTCATTCTCAAAGTTTCCAAAATCATTTTATGGCATTCTGATCCAAGTCAGAAACAAGTTTTTCAAAACATTTATCTGTTGATTCTTTTCAAAACATGACATATCAGTTAAGCCCCAAAAAGATTTAAACAGGCATGTTAAGCAAACAAAAAGAATAAAAAATACAAGTAAACATACAACAAGATAAAGGAACAAAATACTAAATCTTAGACTACAAAGCGGTAAAGAAATATAAAACAAAGTCACTGATTTTAAAGGTCGTGGCTGAGGAGCTCAATGTCCTTTATCCAGATAATCAACAATATCTGCCACGTTCTTCATCTTCAAATGCTTTACCTAACAAAATGGAGTTGTATTCGATTCTAGCAAAATAGATGATACTTTCAAAAAGATAAGATATAAACAAAATAAAATAAGTAAAGACAAAATTTAAAAACACTGGGTTGCCTCCCAGGAGCGCTTCATTAACGTCGTATTAGCTGGACGCCTTTGTTATGGTTTCGGCTCCCAACAATTGGACAATATGGATGAGCCATCGACTTTTGTATTTTCCTCCAATATTTTTACTAGTTTCTTTTCTTTTTCAAAGAGCATAGATTTATTGATAACTGGTTTCTTTGAATTTCCTGCAAGGAAAACATGTTTAGCATGTGCAGGTACTGCGTTTACCTTTTTCTGTGATTGTTGATTTGTGTCTTCCTCTGGCAATTCCTCAAAAAATGATTGTTGGCAAGTATTTTCTTTGAAAGCATCTATTTGCGAGAGATGATCTAAACTATTTTCTTCTTCAGATTCACTCATCTCCTCCAATGCTTCGGCCAATGTATAATCTTTTCCTTGAGCCAACTTCTTGGAGTCAAAATTTCCTCCATTCAAGATATCCACTCTAAAACATCCTCTTGGTTCTCTTGAATTATCATGTGTTTTTGCTGAAGAGGGTCCACTTTTGTGCTCAGACAATTGCTTTGCAAGCTATCCAACCTTAACCTCAAGATTTTTGATGGAAGCCTCAGTGTTCTTTTGATTTGAAATAGACATTTGCATAAACTGAGTCAGAGTTTCTTCCGTTTTTGCTATTCTATCAGATTGAGCTTGTTGTTGTTGTTGTGGTGGACACATATTTGAAGAACCTACATAAGAGTTGTTAGAGGGACATGCAAAAGAAGAGTTAGTGGGACCATAATATGCATTATCATTTTGTTGTTCCCATAGACATCTCTGTAGCTTTGGTAATTTCCTTGGAAGTTTAGTTAAGATCTGGTCTGATTCTGCATATAATAAGCCTCCTCTTCTTGTTGGCAATCACCATTTAGTTGAGGACGTTGGGCTATTTGTTTGGTCAAGGCCTCTATTTGTTGAGTCAAGAGCTTGTTCTGAGCTAGAATTGCATTTTGAGTATCCAGCTCCATTATACCTTTCCTTTAAATAGGAGATCTATCATTATGAGATTGATAATCACTGGCTACTATGGAGTCGATGATTATAATTGCTTCCTCCGGGCTCTTTGACATCATTGTACCTCCAGATGAGGCATCAATAATCATCTTTGTTTAAGGTCTCAAACCACTGTAGAAAATATGTAATTGTGCAATATCATCAAAGTTATGGTTTGGACACCTACGCAGTAAAGATTTGAATCTCTCCCATGTTTCACAGAGGTTCATTATACCCTTGGGAAAACGTAGCAATTGCTGATTTTGCATTTATAAATCTAGATGGAGGAAAGAATCTGGCAATAAATTTCTCCTCCACTTCTTCCCAAGTGCTAAGACTTTTATTAGGTTGGGATTGAAGCCATACCTTTGCCTTACCTATCAAGGAGAACGAAAAAGCTCTGAGATAGATAGCTTCAACATCTGCATCAGAGGCTCCCATGGTACTGCACAGCTCCATGAAGGTGGACAAATGAGTGTATGGATCTTCATGATCTAGTCCGGCAAAAGGATGTGATTCAATTAGACTGAGCAATGCAGGCTTCAATTCCACAACTTTTTTACTAAAAGGAGGAATGACTATGCTGTTGTAATGCTTTGGTCCTTGTTGATACGCATAATCACCCAGAGTCCTCCTTGGTGGTCTATTTTCTTCTCCCCCTCTATCAGCCATATTTAGGGGTGGCTTTACTAGTGACAAAGAATCAAAATAGAAGATTTACTCGATAGCTCTTTGGTTGTTTGTTTCGTTTTTCCTTTATGGTCTTAGTAATTTCTAAGTTTAATATCGATGTAGCTGCAATAAATTTACCTCAAAAAAGGAAAAAGAACAAACTTGCAATAATTTGTAAGTATCGAGGTTAGGGCAAGTAAAATACAAAAATAATTTATACAAAAGTAAAAATAACAGAAGCAAAAAAGTCATATTCAACTGAGAAATTAAATTTTGAAAGAACTGATCGAGCGACTCAAGTCCTCGGCAACGGCGCCAGAAACATGTTACGGATTTTACCACGGCAAGCGTACCGTTCTATATTTGTAAGTTTTGAATTTATAAAAGATCGTCTCCACAGGGACTTGAGCTTACTCAGTTAATCCAACTAAAATTAAACAGTTGAATAGATATGTACAAGTAGGTCGAACGATATTTCATTTGTTGATGCAAGTAAAGTAATCTAACTAAACTTAACGAAAATGAAAATATATTTATGAGAAAGAAGGATTCGATTTCATCATTCTTAACGTTCTATATTCAATTAATATTTACCATGCATAAACCACTGTATATTCTTATTGATGCACACTAAGTTACCTTGAATCGATTCCTCGCATCCAAGTTCTAAGGATATTTTACCGAATATCGATCCCTCGCATACTTAAGTAAATTACCCCAGCGTTAAGAACTATAATCGCGTGCTTTTATGCAATCGAAACATTATGCCCTATTCCTAGCAACGTAATGTAACGAGTAATTTCATTCAGTTCAAAACCCTAAGATTACTTTCCAATCTCACTTAGGATTTAAGTTCGTGATACTAGTGGTCAAGTAGGATCAAGCATTAAGCGCAAAATGAAACTACCAATAAGAAATAGAACGATTCATGCATGAATATTAAAAGAAGTATAAGGTTAAGAAGATTACATCCAACCTCTAAGAAGCTAGCCCAGCATGGAGAGAACCTCCTCTCAGAAAGAGCAACTGAACTTTCACATCCTCGCTTCTCTCCGGCATAGTTTACACGCTAAACCTCACTTCTTTCACTTTCTTAACCTACTTAAACTTAATATTTAAGAGCCTAAATCGAAGAACAAGCTAAGGAACAAGAAAGGGTGGAAAACCACCAAAAATGGCATGCATTCCCTCTTCTGGCCGTGGCCTATTTATAGATTTTGGGCACCAGCATGCTTCACTCGCCCAGGCCACTGATTTTGCCTATGTTGACTCGCCTGGGCGAGTTAATCTGATCTTCTTGGAACTTGGAGCTCGCCTAGGCTAGCAATATACACTATGGTTGGGCGCCTGGGCGAGTTAAAGTCTTTGAAGAAAGCTTTGGGCCATGTCGGTTTTTGGGCCTGAAATGCTTGTTGCACCTCTCATGCTTGCTATGTAACCCTCCTTGCTTTCTTTGATACTCCGAAAGCTTCGGAAATCCACGGAATCTATCCAAATACAAAGCACGATTGAATTAATGTTCCGAAACATTTTAAACATGAGTATAAGGTGCTTGTTAACTAGTTTTAGGGAATTTTACCAGCCAAATGAAAGAAATCATAAGATAAGTGCCAATATTTTAAACATGAAATTAATTGAAATGTGGCACTTATCAGATGCAAGATTTAAGGAGTTACAAAAGAAAACGCAAAGAAGTACTCCAAATGGTAGTGTGGATGGAGAGGCTCATGGTAGTAGGAGGGTGAGTGAGCATGCTGCCTCTCATGGAGGAAATTATTATGATGAAAGGAGTGAGAGGGAGGATAGGAGAGAAAATAATAGGAGACACAATCCTAGGAGGCAAAATAGAGATGAGGAAGATTGGAGGAGAGAAGAGAGAGATGCGAGAAATAGAGGATTGAGTGGAATGAAAATAAAAATTCCAAAATTCTATGGTGATAATAATCATGAAGTTTACTTTGAGTGAGAGATGAAGGTAGAACAAATTTTCTCATGCCAGCAATTTGATGAAGAAAAGAAAGTGATTCTAGCAACTCTAGAATTTGGTGGCTATGCTTTGGTGTGGTGGAACCAAATTCTAATGGACATAGTGAGGTTGAGGAGAGAAAGAATACATGGTTGGAATAACTTGAAATGATGCTTGAGAGAAAGATTTGTTCCCACTTATTATGCAAGATAAGTCCACAACAAGCTCCAAAGGCATTTCCAAGGCTACAAGAGTGTAGATGACTACTATAAAGAGATGGAATTGATTATGATGAGGGCTGGAATTGTGGAGGTCCAAGAAGCAATCATGGCTAGGTTTCTTCGTGGCTTGAATAGAGAATTCAATATGTGATGGAGCTACATTCTTATGCTACAATTGAGGAGCTAGTCCACAAAGCTCAAAGGGTGCAGCAACAACTAAAATGGAGAAAAGCTTCATTTTCAAAGACCAATGGGGCTGCAACTTCCAGCTGGAAGGACAAGCCTAAAAGGAGGTTTCTCATGTGAAAAATAAAGCAGAAAAGGTGGAGGGCATAAGCAAAAAAATTGTGGATCCAACTCCAACAAGATCAAGCAATATCAAGTGTTTTAAGTGTCATGGCAAGGGTCACATTGCTTCCCAATGTCCCAACAAAAGATCTATGATGTTGCTTGAGGATGGAGGCATAAAGAGTAAGTCTTCAAGTGGCTCAAATAGTTCTTCAAGTGAAGAGGAAGAAGAACTCACACTAGTGGAGGCCGAGGAGGGTGATCTCTTGATGGTAAGGAAAATGTTGAGCAATTTTTGTGTAGAAAAAAAGGAGACTCAAAGAGAAAATATTTTTCACACAAGGTGTTTAGTTGAAAAGAAAGTGAGCTCACTTATCATTGATGGAGATAGTTGCACCAATGTGGCTAGTACAAGGCTTGTTGAGAAGTTACACTTGCTAACTGCAAAGCATCCAAAACCATAAAAGCTACAATGGCTTAGTGAAAGTGGAGAAGTTATGGTAAATTCTCAAGTGCTTATTCCTTTTTCTATTAATGCTTATAGTGATAATGTTCTTTGTGATATTGTACCTATGGAGGCAGGTCATATCCTTCTTGGTAGGCCATGGCAATATGATAGAAAAGTGATACACAATGGCATGGAGAACACTTTTGAGCTTGAGCACTTAGGCAAGAAAATTATTTTCAGGCCTTTGACTCCTAGGCAAGTGTGTGACGATCAAGTGAAAATGAAATATAAAAGAAATGAGAAGTTAAAAAAAATACTGCACTTGACAATAAATTCTACACAAAAAAGGCAAAGAAGTGAGCTTCCAAAGAGAAAAACTAGTGTGGGAAGTAAAGAAAAGAAAAGGAAAATGAAAGCAAAAAAAATCATGAGATTAAAGAAATCTTGTTCTTGAGTGAAAAGAAAATCAAGAGTGTTATTGGCACAACAACCTCTTTATTTTATGCTTCCTAACTGTCTTTGTTTACATGTTGAAAAAGAAGGTGAAAAATTGTCCAAAGCTACGTAATCACTTTTTGAGGACTATCAAGATGTTTTTCCAAAAGAAGTGCCTAATGGCTTGCCTCCTTTGAGAGGCATAGAGCACCAAATTGACTTGATTCCAGGTTGTTCACTCCCAAATAGGCAAGCATATAAGACTTTCCCCATGGAAAAAAATTAAAAAATAATATAACTTTTTTATTTAAAAAATTGAACGAAAATACTAATTATGTAACAAAAAAAAATAATAAAAGCACATTTAAAATACGAGATCATAATTTAAAAATTACAAAACAAAATTAATCAATTCAATTAAAAAAATTACAAAATAATTTTTTTCTTTTTTTAATATTATTTATTACGGGGCGGGGGTGGGTGCGGGGTGCATGGGTATCAATAATCTCATACCGGCCCCCACCCCCACTTTTGGCTTTCGGGGAGAACCCAAACCTAAACCCGATAAACTCTGATTTCCCCCACTAAAATCGGGACGGATTTGGATGGGTACCCGCGGGTTCAGGTCCCGCTACCATGCCTAATTAATTTGCACTGTAATCGATTACTCAAGCTAAGTTTTGGCTCTAAAATACTCTCTAAACCTCAAATAATTGATTAAAATGCATAGTAATCTATTAAAGCAGACAATTATGCAGAGTGAACAGTGTTTTTCATTAGGATTTCAAATTTTAAACATATGTGATGAGTAGCCAATTTAGATGTCATTTCATGTAGTCAAGTACATTATAAGCATGCTAGCATATATTAGATTCATCAAGGATACCTAGCATGTTTCTAAGAGCATAAGATCTATCACTAGCTAAGGGTTTAGTGAAAATATCAGCCAATTGATCATTTGTTTCAACAAACTCAATTGAACAATTACCCTTTTGGATGTGATCTCTGAGGAAATGATGTCTGATCTCAATATGCTTAGTCCTTGAATGCATTATTGGATTCTTTGAAATGTTGGTAACACTTGTATTGTCACATAGCAAAGGTATCTCTTTTAATTCTACACCAAAATCTTGTAATTGTTGCTTCAACCACAAGCTTTGAGCACAACAACTTCTAGCAGAAATGTACTCAGCCTCAGCAGTTGATAGAGCAACACAAGATTGCTTCTTGCAATGCCACGAGATAAGTGAACTTCCTAATAAATGGCATGTTCCACTTGTGCTTTTCCTGTCTAGTTTTCAACTTGCAAAATCAGAATCTAAGTATCCAATTAAGTTCAGTAATGCACCTTCGGGATACCAAAGACCAACTCTTGGAGTTGATTTGAGATATTTGATAATTCTTTTGACTGCTGTAAGGTGTGATTCTATAGGATTAGCTTGATATCTTGCACATAAACATACACTCAACATGATGTCTAGTCTAGTAATGCAGATATGCATCCTGTTTTGGTAATGATATGATGTCTGGTCTACATCTTGCAAAATCAGAATCTGAGTATCCAATTAAGTTTAGTAATGCACCTTAAGAATTAGCATGATATCTTGCACACAAGCACACACTCAACATGATGTCTGGTCTACTTGCAGTCAAGTACAACAAGGATCCTATAATCCCTCTATATTTTGACTTGTCAACTTGCTTCCCTCTTTCATCTGAATCAAGGTAAGTTGAGGTTGTCATAAGAGTTGCAGCATCTTTGTTTTTCTCCATGTCAAATTTTTTGATCTATTCATAACAGTATTTGGTTTGGCTAAGAAATGTGCCATTCTTCATTTGCTTCACTTGAAGTCCAAGAAAGAATGTTAACTCTCCCATTATAGACATTTCAAACTCATTATGCATTTAGATAAAGAATTTTTTGCACAAAGATTGATTAGTTGAACCAAATATTATATCATCAACATATATTTGAACCAACATGATGTCATTGCCATTTTTCTTAATGAACAAGGTTTTGTCCACTTGTCGTCTTATGAAGGATTGGCTAAGCAAGAAGTTGTTTAATCTTTCATGCCAGGACCTAGGAGCTTGCTTTAAACCATAAAGAGCTTTCTTTAGTTTAAAAACATGGTTTGGATATTTGAAATTAACAAAATCCGGAGGTTGATCAACATAGGTTTCCTCCTCAATATATCCATTTAAAAAAGCACTCTTTACATCCATTTGAAATAGTTTAAAATCCATTAAACATGCATATGCAAGCAGTAACCTAATGGCCTCTAACCTTGCTACTGGAGCATAAGTCTCTTCATAGTCTATGCCTTCCTCTTGATTGTACCCTTTTGCAACCAATTTAGCTTTGTTTCTAACTATGATGCCACTTTCTTCAAGTTTTTTCCTAAATACCCACTTGGTGCCAATAGGCTTGTGAGAAGAAGGTTTAGGAGCAAGTTCTCAAACTTCATTTCTCTTGAACTGATTAAGTTCATCATGCATGGAAGCATCCAATGTTCATCAAGTAAAGCTTGGTCAATGCTTTTAGGTTCAATTTGTGAAACAAAAGCCATATCGCATCAGAGATTTCTTAGTGAAGATCTAGTAGATACTCCCTTAGTGACTTCACAATTATGTTGTCAACAGAGAGATCTCTTGTTATTCTCCAATCCTTAGGCTTTTGGATTGGGTTTTGCTGAAGCAAAACCCACAACTCCTGTTCAAGTGCCTAAAGATTGGAGAACAACAAGAGATTTATCACTTGACAACATCATAGGTGAAGTTTCAAAGGGAGTATCTACTAGATCTTCATTAAAGAACCTATGTTGTGTTATGGCTTTTGTTTCTCAAATTGAACCTAAGAACATTGATCAAGCCTTGAATGATGAACATTGGATGCATGCCATGCATGATGAGCTCAATCAGTTTAAGAGGAATGAAGTTTGGGAACTTGTTCCTAGACCTTCATCTCTTAAACCCATTGGCACAAAATGGGTTTTTAGAAATAAACTTGATGAAAGTGGAATCATAGTCAGAAATAAAGCTAGATTGGTCGCTAAAGGCTATAACCAAGAAGAAAACATAGATTATGAAGAAACTTTTGCTCCAGTTACAAGATTGGAAGCAATCAGGTTATTACTTGCATATGCATGTCTCATGAATTTCAAACTTTTTCAAATGGATGTTAAAAGTGCTTTTTTTAATGGATATATTGAGGAGGACATATATGTTGAACAACCTCCTGGTTTTACTGATTTCAAACATCCAAACTATGTCTTTAAATTGAAAAAGGCACTTTATGGCTTGAAACAAGCTCCTAGACAATGGTACGAAAGGTTAAGCAAATTTCTGCTTGAACAATCCTTTACAATGGGCAATGTTGATAAAACCTTGTTTATCAAAAGGCATGGCAATGATTTCTTATTGGTTCAAATTTATGTGGATGATATAATTTTTGGTTCTACTAATCACTTGTTGTGTAAGGATTTTTCATCAGCTATGCAGAAAGAATTTGAGATGTCAATGATGGGTGAACTAACATTCTTCCTTGGACTTCAAATAAAGCAAATG
>PYAF01002313.1:39372-53223 GCA_007407185.1 Glycine tomentella
CATACAGCCATATCAACCTAACAATACAGCTTACAGCATCATAATATTTTAACAGACAGCAATAAAATAAAATATCATACAGCATCTTTAATTAGTTACAACAGCATAATAATTAGCAGATTATCAAGGTACAACACAAAATAATACTACAACAAAATAACAGCAACCTAAAACTACAGACAGCAAAATAAAATAACTATAGACAGAAAAATAAAATAACAGACAGCCATAAAATTCATATAGCAACTTTAATTAATTAATTTATGAATTTACAACATCAAAATAATTGAATCCTTTAGTTATTTTAAACAAACATAAGGTTTTCAAGATTTAAATCTTACTAAAAATTAAATGATAACACAACTTAATTAATTAATTTTTTTTTCTGAAATAAATAATAACATTACCTAATTAATTATCTAAACCATGGATATTAAACACTCCCCATACCTTGGCTAAATTTCAGCAAATGATCCCAAATTTCTTTATCACTTCACGTGGTGCTTCCTTGGGTGTGGCTTGTTTTGTTTCTTGTATTTTTTTAGTGAAAGGTTGGCTGAAAGTGGGTGGAGTCCGTGCAGCAATCTCCAGCCCCACTTTGGTCCCCAATGTTTTTATATTGTTAGCTTTGTTTAGCTTTTGTAAAAATATCTAAAGCTTTGATTACCTCACTTTTTGTTGGTTCACTCTTATTGGCTCTTGCTTTACCACCACCCATGTGTCCTAGCCCCAAAGAATTCTACATCATTCTACTCTTATTCAGTTTTTTACGTGAATTTTGCTCAGCCATAGTGGTGCTTTATTGCTTCCAAAACCGTATAGCTTAAGTAGATTTTAAGTGCATGTATTTCAAGGATAATAATTACCTAACTTTCCATTGGTCCTATGATTTTCTTTCTTGTTTCTTGGCTGTCCATGTGTACTTAATTCTCAATATTTCTACCTTATTCTAAATATTTTTACAGCCTTCTTTATCTTTCCTTGATCTTCACGGCCAAGCTAAAATTTTGGAGCCTACATGTTTAATTTTGAGCTTTTTGGCCTAATCGTGAAATAAATATGTTTTTTTTTTTGGGGGGTTTTGGGTGCTTTATTCCCTTAATCATTTTGTTTATATTAATCAAAAGTATTTATATAATTTTATGAAAGCCTAATTTTAATTGCTTTCCTGAAAGTAAAATTTCTAGAATTGGTTAAAAACTAGTTAGAAATTTTGGGATGCTTCTTATTTTTCTTCTAATGACTTTTCCAATTTTCTATTGGTTCCCTTTGTTTTTAATTTAATAAAATGGCTAAACACTTATTTAAGAATCCAATTCTTTCATGATTAAGGGAAAAATTTCTAGATTGCAATTTTCCTTTTTCTGTGTTTTCTAAAATTCAGATTAGTCTGTATTCTAATTTTCTGAATTGTTTTTCAGAATTTCTAAAATTTCCGTTTCATAATTTTCTTCACTAAAATGTCATTAATTTCCTGTTTAGGAGCATCTTAGACTTTTGTCAGGCTTCCATGATCATACTGTGGTTTCCTGGCTTTTTCAGAGCTAAAAGGATATTTCGATCATTTGTGCAATTGTTCAGGGCATTTTAGTCATTTACCCTAGGGACCTATCTGTCATTTGTGAAAATGTCTAAGGACATTTTGGTAATTTCTCCCAGGGATTCCTTGGTCATTTCTAGAATTGTTCAGGGCAAATGGGCAAAATTATCATTTTTATCCTAGGGACTCAACCGTCATTTCAAAAATTGTTCAGGGGCGGTTTTGTCATTTTGCCCTAAATTTTCTACTGCTTTCCGTTAACTTTTTCCCCGTAGTAATTGTCTATAATTCTTAAATTTTTGGGGTGTTACAGAGCAACTGTATAAAAAGGAAACCAACAAGTTTATATAATGCTTAATTGAATGTTTCATGCACCATAAATGCTTAACACTTGTATCTTGGCCAAGGCAGTTGAAAATTTATAGGGTGTAAAAGCTTGAAGTTCATCAGTTGAATTCTCAATTAATCACCAAGTCCCAGTGCTTAATCAACTTAAAGATTTGGCATGTTTAAAGCCAAAAAGGGGGAGATTGTTGATTCAACAAGAAGTATGAAAGGATGGACAAGGAATCAAGCTTTGGAGTTTTTGTGCTTTCAACATGCCTCATAGCAAAGTGCCTTGGAAGCTTGAAGATCAATTGACTCATGTAAAAGGGAAGATGTGTTATCTGATAATCCAATGTGCATATCATGCATAATCATTCATTTAGGATTGTTAGATTGAGGACCAATTCAAAAGCATTTAACAAATAAGGCAAAATTAAAATCAAGTTTTTGGAAAAATGAATTTTTTCTGCTTTAATCGATTACAGATATGTTGGCATCGATTATTTTGTTCTTCGTGCCTTCTAGAAAACAAACCAAGAACAATGTAATTGATTACATATCGAATTAATCGATTACCTAGGCTAAAATTGAAAAATCATACTGTCTGTCTTAATCGATTACAGAAGTTCATAATCGATTACATATCATGCCTATGGCTAACATGTTCTGCTGATTTAATCAATTACATATCGGTTTAATCGATTACATAGTACATTTGGAAATATTGGTCTGTCTGTCTTAATCGATTACCAAATTCCGTAATCGATTACTCAGTGCATTTGGAAAATCATAAGTGTCTGGTTTAATCGATTACGTGACAGAATAATTGATTACAATGTTCATAGCTCAAACCCAGAACGCATCATAAACACTTAAATCGATTACATTCTTAATTAATCAATTACAAATGCGAAATAATCGATTACAGGAGCGTGTTTAATCAATTATTTTCAGTTAGAAAGTTGTTATAAATAGAACCCTTTGCCCTGTGATTTTAAGGATTGAGAAATTCATATTTTGGGCAATCACAAACATTCATGAGCTTTCTTTAGTGAGTTTTCTGAGCTTAAAAACAGCTTGGCTTCACAAAAATTCATATGGGTTGTTGAATTTGAAAAGTGAAGCATATTGAGTTTCAAAGAGTAAGGAAAGGGATGCTTTGAATCTGTCATTCTTTCTTTCAACCTGGTGAATCATTCATATGCATTGTGTTCATTGGATTATTAGGTGAATTCGTTCCTTATTCTTTGTGATTGTAAATCTGTTATTAGATTGTTGTAAGGATTGGCTTATTGTAAATGGGTTTCTTGAATGATGGCTAGAGATAGTGTTTCTCTAGGAGTTGCTGAGTAGTGTTCTCAGTGGGGTTGGTCTCTAAGAATCTAATAGTGTTTTAGATTTCTGAACTTTATCTAGGGTTGATAAAGAGAGGCTTGTAATATTTTGTAAGAACATTAATTTGCAATAGTGGAACTCCATTCTAGTGTTGAGTGGAAGAATTGGATGTAGCTTCATAGTGTTTGAAGTGAACCAATATAAAAATTGTGGCTGATCTTTATTCTAATCTCTTCATCTCTTTATTGCTTTGGTTTGTGAATCAAATTATTTGCACAGAAAGATTTCAGTTATCTATTGATTTTCTTGACAGAGGAATTTGATTGAATAGAAGATTCTTGGTTTCAAAACATTTTTTAAAGTGACATAGATCTTGTGGAAACTTTGATTTGAAAATTTTTTAATTACCAAGGTTCAACCAATTCACCCTCTCCTCTTGGTTGTATTGAAGTATTCCAATTATTTTCAACAATTATAATGATTTCACTTCATCTTCTACAAGCCTTCTGTGCTGACATAATCGATTACACTATATTTTAATCGATTACATCATTTCTTAGAAGTGATATGTTAAATGAAATAATCGATTACATAAACGAAATAATCGATTATTTTAGTTGTTATTGCAAAAATCTGACAGTTTTGAAACTACCCAACTGCAATTAAGCATGATTTGATAGAATCAAAACCTTAATGGTAGTGATTAAAGGTCACAACAGCTATATTTTTCAATTCTCAACTGCACATTACTTCCAAAGAAGTCTATAAATAGAGATCTTGTATGACTTAAAATCTCACACCTTCAAAACCTTGCTATCTCTCTAATCTGTGTTTTTGTTTTCTTGCTTCTGAAAACATTTTCTTTCTCTTCCAACCTTTTAAATTTGTATCCATTACCCTTCACTATGTCTACTTCCAAGAAGGTTAAAACTTCCAAAAGAAAAGCTCAAGCCCAATCTTCCAACCCTGTAGTAAGTAGGCTTGATCATTGGTTTACCAATGAAGCTAATAAGATGAACTACTTACAGTTCAATGCAACTAAACTTCTCTGCCCTCCAAAGTTCTTAAGCCTTGCATGGTTTACTGAACAAGGATTCCAATTTCCACACATGTTAGAACAGCAAGGTCTAACAAAGTTTGTTGAGATGAAAGGGACTTTCTACCCTGACTTGGTGAAAGTCTTCTACACTTGTTCCAAGATTTCAATGCATGGAACAATTTTGACTCAAGTCAATGGAGTAGCTATGGAGATTACTCCAGAAATATGGAATGAAGTTGCTGGGATCTCCTTTGATGAAAAAGGAGATTTGAAGAAGAAGCTGAAGGCTACAACAAAGTGGAGACCTACAGAGGTATACTCATTGATCCTCACATGAATCTGAGGTTAAGATTGAGCACAAGTCCTATGACTCATGAGGATAGGCTCCTGCATTACATCATCACCTACATCTTCACTCCAAGATCAACCAATCATGCACAAGCTACTGATGATGATCTTCAAGTTATCTATGGATTGAAGAAGGGAATCAAGTTGAATTGGATTCTCATTTTTCAAGAGATCATGTAGAAATCAAAGCGATTGGTAAACTACCCCTTCCCTTATGCTATGTTAGTTTCAAAATTCATTGACTACTTTCAAGTGGATGTGTCCAATGAAGTCATGGATCGCACAAATTCAAGCAACAACCAAATTAAGGAGAAGCACCTCACCAAACTTGGAATGGTGAAGACACCTTATGGGTGGCAAATGGCAAGCCAACCTGTACCGTTGGCTGAAGAAGAAGGTGAAGAGGTTGATGAGGAAGGAAACCAATTAGGAGCTGCTAAGGAACCAGAAGAGAAAGTTGCACCATCTGAACCTCAATACTCACATTTTGAATCCTTGATGATTCAAAAGATGGATGCTTTGTTTTCTCTTCATCATGAACAAAGAGATGAAGTTAACTCTTCTCTGGAAGAACTGAAGACTAGAGTTAAGAACATAGAATCTAAGATTTTCAGAGATGAATCTAGGGATATGGATTAGTTCTAGTTTTAGTTTTTGTTATGTTTTGAATTCTGTCATAATTGTTTCAGTTTGTTTTAATTCATGGTTGATGTATTTGGTTTGCTTAATGATTAATGAAAATGTTTCTATTTCCTTTTCTATTTGTCTACATTAGTCTATCTTTTTTAATTTGATATGCCAAATAGGGGGAGTAGATAAGAAAATGAATAAATGAATGAATTGCTTTGTATGTAATAATTCTAAGAAACTCAGGGGAAGTTTGTATAATAGACTCAGAGGAGTTAGTCTATAAATATCATATGAATGTCTGAATGCTTTTCAATTAATCAAATTATGATAATGCTTGATCTTTCCAAAAGCTAAGAAATTTTCATGTTACATATCTCTTCATTTGAAGCATGTTTCATCATTTAAGTATTTGGCATGCTCAAAATCAAAAAAGGGGGACATTGTTAGATTTGATGAAGCTGAAGCAAAGGGATCAAGAAGTATGAAGCTTAAAAGTTTTTGATCTTTTACATGCCTAATCAAATTGATGGCATATGTAACTTTTGATTAAAGCTTAGCTCAATTGATAAAGCCTAATAATCCTCATTAGCTATTGATGATTCATGCATTCATATATTCATTTGATTAGATATAATCATGTGGTAATAAGAAATTAGATAGAAATTCTTAAAGGCAACTAGGATTTTATAAAAACTGTTTCTCACTGTTTTAATCAATTACATAGGTGATATAATCAATTAAATGCATGTGTATGCTTTCTGGATTTTGCCTTATGAACATTTTAATCGATTACCACTGGTTCGTAATCGATTAAATAAGCTTAACACATAATTGGACATTCTCTGTGATAATCGATTATTTTGAGATATAATCGATTACATAAACTTCTGCATAAAAATTCATAGTATGTTGATCTAGTTTAATCAATTACCAGATGGTTGTAATCGATTAAATGTGCTTTGATCAGTTTTATACATGGTCTGTGATAATTGATTAAATGAGAACTTAATCGATTACTTGTGTGTATTAGAAAACTGAGTTCATCTGGAATAATCGATTACAAGATGACTTAATCGATTATTTTGTTCTTGACAAATTTCTAGATTCCTGATAAACACTTTAATCAATTATCTAATTAATATAATCGATTACAATAGTTAAAATAATCGATTACATTGACAAATTAATCGATCATTGTTAGTTATATCTATTTTTTTTTTTATAAATAGGACAGCTTGGACTGAGTTTTTTAATTAAGTAAAAATCAGAGATACTCGCCCAAACCTAGTGATAAACACTTCCTAAAGTTCTTAAGAGTATTCAAGGGTGATTTTAGTGAGAAAATCAAAGATCATGTGTATCATGGAGAGTTACATGTGTTTCTAGTCAATATATTCAAAAATTGATGATTTGTTCAAGCTAGTGTCAAAGAAAGATTCAAGAAAGGAGTTTTGATCATCTATTGCATACATTCTCAGATTGTTTGAATCATTCATATCATTGAATTAGCTGAGGATTATAAGGTGATATCCTTCTTGAACTTCAAGCTTGATATTTTGGTTTGATATCTGTTTTGTTTTGTGTTGTATTTTCCATATATTTGTATTCTTTAAAGCTTTTACTAGAAGGATTTTCTAGTGGGAAAAACAAAGAAGGGATCTCTGGTTCTTAATCTTTTGAAAAGTCTATAGGGTATAGATTTTGAATTTTACCTAGGGTGGGTAAGAGAGATCGGTTGTAAGCTTGTAAAGAACAAATATTTGTTATATTGGAACTCTGACCAAGATTTGGTTAGAAGAAAACTAGATATAGCCTCCGGGGTTGAGAGGTGAACTGGTATAAATCTTATGTGTTTTAAGATTTTGTTTGTATTTCAACATATTCTTGAAGTATAGAATTTGTTCATTATACAAATCTGGTTACAACACAAGAGTGGTTTGATTGGTGAAGTAAATTGATTTTTCAAATTGGTTTTGAAAGATAAAGATCCTTTTAAAAGTCTTATGCTGTTAGAAATTTTGAAAGAAAATTTTAAAACTCTGAGATAAAACCAATTCATCTCCCCTCTTAGTTATTTGCATAAGTGTTCATTATATTTTCAGTGTTCTCACGGTCTCTGACAAAGATTAATTACTATTTCTTGTGGGGACTATTTTGCTCCAATATTATGGTAAAAAAAAGATGATGCTATGTTTTGGCCTTTTGGGTAAGGGAAATAATCTCAAGTAGTTTTTTGTTTTTTTTTTTTCATGGAGGGTGACTTTTGTTTTGTATTCGAGGAGTTGCTTGCACAATCAGTGATTGAGTGTTTTGGTATAACGCATAGACTGACTTGTCTATCTCTTTTTCTTCCTATGTTTTCGAAATAATTACAGTTTAGACCATGGATCTTATATCTTTTGAAATTATATAAGCCTCATATGACTTTAGTTTTGTCGTATGTGACAATAGCGACTGTGGTGGATAAATATACGCTGCTTCAAACAAAAAATCATAAGTGGACCACTTTGAGTCCCGATTGCGAAGTTCTTTTACTTTAATTTACTTTTAAATGATTTTGATAGCTTCTTGTACTGTATCTAATCTTTGTAAAAAGGCCAACGTTGGGGTATTCCTTATATCCTATCTTAAACGAATAAGAGAGTACGTGTCGAAATGATACGTTGCAAAAAAAATATTAAAACACCATGTTAGTAATGGATTGACCAATACGTATAAATGAAAATTCCCTGTCAATGATGAAGGCTGACGGTGCATATCAGCGTGCCAAATAGCTCATCAAGTTAGTGATCATATATAATTTTTTTATCGAAGACATACGCATATGGAATAAAAAGGTTCATTAAGCACTCTAACAAAACTCGAAATTTCTGTCAACACTCGATGGAAGTTGTTTCACTTATTCAACTTTCTATTGTAACAAGAATTTATAGCTCAACTTAATTTTTAAATGTTAAGGATGCATAGGAGTACTAGAAATCAGTTAGATTAAATTAGGTTTTATATAGCCTGAGCTTAATTTATTTCACAAATCTATCACCAAAAGCCTAAACTTACTTATTTAATATAGGTTTTTAAGGCTTAAATCACTTCCTTTTAAAGTCTCATATAATTCCTCTCAGAAAAGTCTCACGTAATTTGAAAGTCTATTTAATAATAAAGGTCTTTTAAAATATGTCAAACAACTTAACTCTGAACCAGTTAATTACGAGTCTAAATTCAGTAAACTTACACCTTTAATAGATTAATAAATATGAAAAAACATTATAATAAAATTTTGATACATTATAATTATTATTTGGCTAAAATATGTTTATAATTCTTGATATATATCCAAGTTTTTGTATTTGATAAAAAAAATTTCACATTTGTCTCTTAATATTTGAAATTTTTTATTTTAAGTCTTTGTTAAATGATGACGTATCTATTAAGTATTAGATAATGTGATTTGAAACCACTTAAAATTGCTAGAATCAATTTCAAAATTAAAATTAAAATTTCTAGCGGCTAAAAATAGCAAAAGTAAAATATAGCACAAAAAATACATTGCAATACTCTCAATCTCAATCATACAAATAGTGACCCACCGTGGGAAAGAAATTGGAACCGTCAGGGATGATACTTTTTTAAATAAGGGTCAAGATATTTTTCTTTTTCATTTTTCTCTTTTTTCCCCTCGTATTTTTAAGTTGCCCTCATCTCCTCCACACAATGTTCTGAAAATTAGTTTGGTCATATACGTTTAATAATATTTTTATATTGATTATTATATTTCTGTATTATATTATAAATATAATGTGTTAATATTTTCTATATTTTTAAATATTGTACCATTTTTTTATAGTTTTGTAATACTACTAAGGTATATGATTAATTATAAAACAATAAAAAAAAACTTTTTTCCATTTGTGTTGTAAAAGAAAAACTCTCCATTTGTAATTAATCATCACCCAACACTAAACTTTCGTACATGTATGTATGTATATTAGCCACACAAAAAGTCTACGATTATTAATTATAAAAAGTAAAAACAGTAAAGATAAATAACAATAAAGGAAAGTTAGTTGGATCAAAAACAAGAGTGCAAGCCCAACACTCTTCCCAACAAATAAAAGAAACCTAGCTTCTTTTTCATTCTCCAATCATCAATCATCTTTTTTCAAACAAAAACCCTCATTTCATTTTCATTTTCCAATGACAACCCATGGCGACGATGGTGATGTATGGTGGAGCTCCAACAGTTGCAAATGAAGGAGAAGGCATAGATGAAGAGAAGTGAGAAATGTAAATGGTCACGAAGGAGGGGAGATGGGATTTTTTTATCCAAAACATAGATTTCAAAAGGAACTAGATCTAGTTTGTCACCTGCTCTGTCACGCTGGGGGCACGAGTTAGTATGGAGGGTGTTGTTTGGTGTGTATGATGTTGTGATTTTATGATTGACAACGGTGGCATTTTTCATTTTTTTATAAAAAAAATTAGATGCACAACTCGGATCGGTTTTTTAATCTTCCAAGTCAGCAGGTTTTGTCAAAATCGGCTCTCATGCATCCCGATCCAATACTCAATTGACTAGTTAGGGGTCTGGGTTGGTTTTAATAACTATGCCTCCACGCCACCTACACTTTCCCTTCTTCCTCAAAAACCCTAATTTCATTCTCACCGTCATGGCCAAAATACACTAAAACCATCAATGTTAAACCAAAATGAAGACCCCAACTTCATGCCATCACCAAACTATTCAATCTGGTGAACGTAGCCATTGACAACACAACCAATGTCATTGAGTTCGACGCCATCCACTGATTTGTTATTTGGCTATGTTTGCATTTTGCTATTTTTGTTTTTAGGTCATTGTTAGAGAGGTTTTCGTTTTTTGTTTTTGTTTTCATTTTCAATGTTGTGTTCATCTTTGCACTTGGCCATGAAAGTATTTTTGAAGCTTTACTCCAATGGAAGTGTCGACGTCGGTGGAGGTGTGTTATCGGTGTTGCAACAACAATGGAGGATGTAGCAGAATCTAAAGGGGAAAGAAGAGAAAAGCGATTTGAAATAAATCACATGAAAAAGATTAGGGGTTGTTATCTTCAACAAGACCAAATGTGCCCTAGATTTCTTCTCTCTCTTTCTCTCTCTCTCTCTCTCTCTCTCTCTCTCTTCCAAGTTTGTTTCTAGGGTCAACGGTGGCGATGTCATTAGACCATGGTGGATGACAGTTACAAAGCGGTCAAAGTCGTTGTTTTGTTTTTGGATTTCTTGATCTGTGTTTGAACTGATTTTGGAATTTTGGATCAGAGACACTGTGGTGGCCAGCGTCACCAATGACAGTGGAGGTGACGACGACAACCTGAGGTTGATTGGCACTAAGGAACAATGTGATGGCGAGGTAGAACGGGTTGATGTCGGTTTTATATATAGATATTTGTGTATATGGGTTTCAAATGATGTTGTTCTTGCAATGGTTGATGGGTTTCATATGATGTTGTACTGGGATTTGGTTCTTGGTTTTATTTTGATTTGAAATGAAACGACATGAGGAAGGAGAAAACAAAATGGATATTGAATCTTTTTTTCCTCCTTTGATTGATTATGGTTGTTTTTAACCATTAGAAATCGTAATTTAAAATCTAAAATGAATACTGGAAATTTTAAAATTATCACAAATTGTATTTTTAAAAAGTTAATGGCCATGTCACTAGTTAACAAGGGAAATCCTAACAACAAGGATCAAAAACAAAAAAAAATTGAAGACTACTATAAAGAATGGTTTTAACATCGCTACGTTAACATTGATTTTTTTATAAAATCGATGTTAAAAAAAATGTGGTGACTTATTCATAAATAAGATGAGTTCGTTAACATTGGTTTTTTGAAAATCGGTGTTAACGAACTCATGTTAACATCAATTTTTTCAACAACGATGTTAATGTTAACATCAATTATTTTTAAAAAAATTGACGTTGTTAGATTTTTTTATAATAATTGCTTTGGCACCTAAACCCTTGAGCTCCCTCACTCCAACCTTTTCTCACTCTCACTCGATGACCACGCATGACCACCGATGACCGCCACGATTGGTTGTTGCTTGCCATTGGACCACTACACGGATAGAAACACTTTAATCAGAGCGGAATCTTCAAAACCGAACTTGAGGATTCAGTAGAGAACAAAGCCTCCAATTCTCCTTTTGTGTTTTCTTCGATGTAACAATGATTTCCTTGTCTTCTCCTAGTTAGTTTAAGCCTCTCTTAGTATCTCTTGTGATTTGGGTACCATTATTGGAAGTTTTTACACTTCCTTTGAAAGTCCTTTGAAAATGAGATTTTGTAAAAGTTTAATTTTTATAATATATGATGTCGTTTATGTGAACTTCGTTGAACCCCGATCACATTAAAAATAGAATGAACACTTATGCAAATAACCAAGAGAGGGGGTGAATTGGTTTTACCTCAAAGTTTTTAAAATTTAAAACAAATTTTAATCACAGCGGAAGTCTTTGAAAGAAGGATCGTATCTTAACCCAATTAAGAATTCTAACTTTTAAAAACAACTTTTATCTCAATCAGACCACTCTTGAGCAACAACCAATCTTGTGATATGAACAAGCATAATACTTCAAGAACAATATGAATATGAACAAAAATATACAATCATATACAAGATTTATACTGGTTCACCTCTCAACCCCGGAGGCTACATCCAATTTTACTTCTAATCAGCCTTGATTAGAGTTTCCACTATAACAAATATAATATCTTTACAAGAATACAAAGATCTCTCTTACCTTCCCTAGGTAAAATTTAAAATCTAAACCTATAGACTTTTCAAAAGATCTAAGAACCAGAGATCCCCTCTCTGTTCTAACCACTAGAAACCTATCTAGCAATGCTTTAAAGATTATAATTTGTTATATGAACAAACAACAACAAAACAAACAATTTTAATCAAAACAACAATGAAATTGATTCAAGAAAGATATCACCTCAATTTCCTCAGTGCAATGAACGAAATTAAATGATCAAACCAGACTGAGAATGAATGCCATCATCTTTCTTGATGAAATCTTTTGACCAAAATGCTTTAACACAAGCTTCACATTAAGTAGATGACTCAACAAATGAAAATCTTCATGATTCTTGAATCTACTATGAATTTTTGTTTCTAATGTGCCTTGGTGACTTTAGAATACTCAGAAAGTGATTTTCACAAGGCTTGTTCGAAAACTCAAAACTCTACAAAACAGAATAAGCTTCTTCTATTTATAAAAAAATAGAATTAACTACCTGTAATCGATTATTCCGTAAGTGTAGTCGATTATTTTAACTCAAGTAATCGATTAACATTCTAAAATAATCGATTAAAGTGTTCATCAGAAATTTGGAAAAAAATCTCAAGAAAAAATAATCGATTAATGCATCTTGTAATTGACTATTACAGGAGGTCAGGATTTTCTGATACATTAATGTAATCGATTAATGTCTCAAATAATCGATTATCACAGGAAGTGTGAAAAACTCATCAATGCATATTTAATCGATTACAATAATCTGGTAATCGATTAAACCAGATAAAAATGCTTTTAAAAATTATGTAGAGACTCAGATAATCGATTATTCCGTGAAGTAATCGATTATCACAGAACGACTCTAACATAGTCAAACTAATGTAATCGATTATGAATAATTGGTAATCGATTAAAGTGTTCATATGACAATATGTAGTTCTGGTTACATGTATTTAATCTATTATATCATATTGGTAATCGATTAAAACAGTGAAAAATACTTTTTATGAAAACCTTAATGCCTTAATGTCATACCAATTGATTAATGATTTCATATGACTTAATCATGAATTAATGAATGAATGTATGCATGACTTAATCAACCTATGTGAGGATTAAGAGGTTATAATTTCTTGAACCAAGCTTTGAACAAAGTACATATGACATCAATTTGAGTGGGCATATAAAATCAAAACTAGTGATCATCCTAAACTTGATTCTTCATGATCTTCCGCAACTTGATTCTTCATGATTTCTAACAATCTCCCCCTTTTTGATTTGAGCATGCCAAATACTCAATTGATTAAACATGCTACTTAGGAAGAAATTGTTAACCTGAAAACTTTTCTCAGCACTTGCAAAGATCATGTGTTAAATCTAGACATGATTCATTATTCATTCAAAACAAACAAGTCATCCTTTTATTTACTTCTACTCCCCCTGACTTAAAGATTATTTTTCTTATAATCAATTCCTTTTCCCCCTATTTGGCATATCAAATTAAAAAAAAATAGACAAGAATTGAAAAAGGAAATGCTTTCATTAATGTCAAGGGAAATACATATAAAACTAAAATTGAAATTAACAAAACATAATGAAACATATTAAAGCAAAACATAACAAAACAAGTAGAACAGACTAGAACATATTAGGATCAACGACTGTCCCTACATACCAACACAAGACTTTTCAGTGTGCTTTGTCCTCACTCACACACTTCCTGAGAAACTTCCCAGGAGGTCACCCATCCCAAGATTGCTCCAAGTCAAGCACGCTTAACTGTGGAGTTCTTATGTTATGGGCTACCGAAAAGTAGATGCACCTTGTTGGTATAGGTAGTACCTATTA
>PYAF01002313.1:53323-65204 GCA_007407185.1 Glycine tomentella
TCGCCCTCGTCAGCGCCTGGGATGTTACAGGTTCAGACGGTGCAGGTTCTTCTTGAACTTCTTCAGCTTCCCCAATTGATTTCCTTCTTCTTCATTTCCTTCTTCTTCTCCTTCTTCCTCATTTAAAGGCACAGGCTGTCCAGCCATTTGCCAGCCATATGGTGTTTTAACCATACCAAGTTTCGTAAGATGTTTTTCCTTAATTTGATTGTTGCTTGCATTGGTGTCATCGATGACTTCATTTGATACATCAACTTGAAAATAGTCAATGAATGAAGATACCAAAACAGCATAAGGAAAAGGGTAGCTTACTAGCCTTTTGGATTTCTGCATAACTTCTTGAATTATCATGATCCAATTAAGCTTTATTCCCTTCTTCAGTCCATACACCACTTGAAGATCATCGTCCATAGCTTGAGCATGATTGGAGGTCCGTGGAGTAAGAATGTAGGTAATGCTGTAGTGTAGCAAACGGTTTTCATATGTCATAGGACCAGTGCTTAACCTTAATCTTATATTCATATGTGGATCAATAAGCATGCTCCTATAAGTCTCCATTTTGTTGTAGCCCTCGGCTTTCTCTTCAAATCTTTGTTCACCATCAAAGGTGATACCAGCTACCTCTTGCCATATCTCAGGTGTAATCTCTATGGCAACACCATTTACTTGAGTGAGGACCATTCTGTGCATGGTGATTTTAGAACAAGTGTAAAAGACCTTAACCAAATCAGGACAAAATGTTCCTTTCATTTGGATAAATTTGGTTAAGCCTGTTGCTCTAGAAGGTGAGGAAAGTTAAACCCTTCTTGAATGAACCAAGCAGGATTGAGGTATTTGGGTGGCACAGAAGTTTGGTGGCGTTAAACTGCATGTACTTCATCCTATCCACTTCATTTGTGAACTAATGGTCAAGCCTATGAACTACAGGATTTAAAGGCTGAGCATCAACTTTCCTTTTGGATTTCTTGACCCTTTTGGATGTAGACATAATGGAGGTTCAAAGGATACGAATAGAAAGCACAAAAGATCAAGATAGAAACTGGGAATAAGAAGGTTTAAGAGAATATGAGAAAATGTGCTGGTTGTGAGGTACCAATGTCACAAAGCTTCAATTGATAGGCAACTTATGGTTAGTGAGCAGTTGGAATTTGAAAAGAATATGGCTGTTGTGATTTTAATCACATCCATAATGGCTTTGATTATAGCAAATTGTGCTTTATGGCAGTTGGGTGATTTTGAAAACTGTCAGATTTTTGCAGTAACTGCAGAAATAATTGATTATTTCGATAGTGTAATCGATTATTTTGGTTTGAAAATCAAAGGTTAGTAATGATGTAATCGATTACCATTTGATGTAATCGATTATGTCAGAGCAGATGGATTGTTGAAGATGAAGTGTAATCGATTTATAACTTGTTTTAATCGATTTAAGACAGAGTGAAGTAGATTTTTCAGACCATCAGAGGCAGAATAATCGATTATCCTGTTGTGGTAATTGATTATTCCAGGAAGTTCCAGAAATTTGAAAAAGCCTACAGACTTCATGTAATCGATTAAAGTATCGATTCAATCGATTATTCTAGAGCTAGCATGCTTTTTCTGGAATACGAAGTGAAAATAATCGATTATCCCAATGCTGTAATCGATTACAACAGCTTCGCATTCTTTTCAAAATAGCACAGAATGATCAAATAATCGATTAGAACCACACAGTAATCGATTATATCAGCTTTTATTCAACAACACAGATTTTATGCAGCATTCAACAGGTATTCTATACATCAAATTGAGTTGCTTCTTAATCATGCAATGTCTAGCTCAATTCATAATGAAATTAGTCATGGAAATGTCACTTAGCATAAACTTGATTCATCCAAAATTCCAAGCATATTTCTCAATGTAAAGAATCTCTCCCTATCCAAAGGTTTAGTGAAGATATCAGCCAATTGATTCTTACTATCAACAAATTCAACTTTAATGTTACCTTTCTGAACATGATCTCTGATGAAGTGATGCCTTATTTCAATATGCTTCGTCTTGGAATGCATGATTGGATTCTTGGAAATATTTATTGCACTTGTGTTGTCACATAATAGTGGAATTTGATGAAGTTCTACACCAAAGTCTTGAAGTTGTTGCTTCAACCATAGACTTTGAGCACAACAACTTCCAGCTGATATATACTCAGCTTCTGCTGTTGACAATGCTACACAGGATTACTTTTTACATTGCCAAGAAATTAAAGAGCTTCCTAGAATGTGACAAGTACCACTTGTGCTCTTTCTATCCAATTTGCATCCTGCAAAATCAGAGTCAGAATAACCTATTAAAGTGATTGTTGTACCTTTAGGATACCAAAGTCCTACTTTTGGAGTGGACTTTAAGTATTTGAAGATCCTTTTCACAGCTGTTTGATGAGACTCCTTTGGATTAGCTTGATATCTAGCACATAGGCAAACACTTAGCATAATGTCTGGCCTACTTGCCGTGAGATAGAGCAATGATCCAATCATCCCTCTAGACTTTGAATCATCAACACTTTTTCCTCTTTCATCTGAATCAAGGTAAGTGGAAGTTCCCATAGGGGTTGCTGCAGTTTTGCAACTTTCCATTTCAAATTTCTTCAACATTTCCATACAATACTTTGATTGACTTAGGAAGGTTTCATTCTTCATTTGTTTAACTTGAAGGCCAAGAAAGAATGTAAGCTCTCCCATCATAGACATTTCAAATTCACTTTGCATGCTTGCTACAAAATCTTTACACATGGAATGGTTAGTAGAACCAAAAATAATATCATCAACATATATTTGTACCATAAGCATATCTTTGTTCTTTCTTTTGATGAACAGAGTTTTGTCCACTTCTCCTCTTGAGAATGATTGATCAAGCAAAAATTTGCTTAGTTTCTCATACCAAGATCTTGGAGCTTGCTTCAATCCATACAATGCTTTTCTTAATCTGTACACATGGTTAGGATATTGATGATCTTAATCTGTACACATGGTCAACATATATCTCTTCATCAATGTAACCATTAAGAAATTCACTTTTCACATCCATTTGAAACAATTTAAAGTTCATTATACATTCATATGCAAGGAGTAATCTAATAGCTTCTAGCCTAGCAACTGGAGCATAAGTTTCATCATAATCAATGCCTTCCTCTTGGTTGTATCCCTTTGCAACCAATCTAGCCTTGTTTCTAATTATGATGTCACTTTCATCCAGTTTATTCCTAAATACCCACTTTGTGCCAATAGGTGTGTGAGTGGAGGATCTAGGTACTAGTTCCCAAACATTGTTTCTTTTAAACTGATTTACTTCCTCATGCATGGCAATCAACCAATGTTCATCTAATAAGGCTTGTTCAATGTTATTAGGTTCAATTTGTGATACAAAAGCCATGGTGCAACAAAGATTTCTTAAGGAAGATCTAGTTGATACTCCATTTGATACATCACCAATTATGTTGTCCAATGATAGGTCTCTTGAGCTTCTCCAATCCTTGTGTTTAGGTGTAGTTGTTCCTTGATTTGTGTCTTCTTTTGTTTCATCTTCTTCCAGTTTTTTGGTTTCTATGTGCTGCTGTCTTTCTTCTTTGTATTCTACATCATTATCACTCAAAACTTCTACTTGAGAAGGGTTAGATTCATCACATACAATATGTACAGACTCTTTAACACACAAGGTTGTTTTGTTAAAGACCCTATAAGCCTTACTTTTCAAGGAATATCCTAGAAAGATAGCCTCATCAGCTTTTGAGTCAAACTTACCAAGATTGTCTTTGCCATTATTCAAAACAAAGCATTTACAACCAAATGTCCTAAGGTGAGAGATATTTGGTTTCCTCTCTTTATAGATTTCATCAGGTGTTTTCTTTAAAATGGACCTTATGAGAATTCTATTACGAGTATAACAAACCGTACTTACAGCATCTGCCCAAAAGTGCTTAGGTAACTTTGTTTCATTTAGAAGAGTCCTTGCTCCTTCTTCTAGTGATCTATTTTTCCTCTCCACAACACCATTTTGTTGTGGTGTTCTTGGAGATGAAAAATTGTGATTAATTCCAAAATCTTCACAAAACTTTTCAAAGTGTTCATTTTGGAATTCACCACCATGGTCACTCCTAATTGAAACAATATTGCAGCCCTTTTCATTTTAAATAAGTTTGGCAAGTTTCTTAAAAGCTGTGAATGCTTGGCTTTTGGATCTTAAGAACAATGTCCATGTGTATCTAGAGTAGTCATCCACTATAACAAGTCCATAATAATTTCCTCCTAAGCTCATGGTTATAGAAGGGTCAAACAAGTCCATGTGAAGCAATTCAAGTGGCCTAGAAGTAGAAATCATATTCTTACTTTGAAAAGAGTTTTTAGTTTGCTTTCCTCTTTGACATGCTTCACAAATTTTGTCCTTCTCAAACTTAAGCTTGGGTAGACCAATTACTAGGTCTTTTCTAATTAACTTGTTAAGATGATGCATGTTTATGTGAGATGTTCTTCTATGCCACAATCATGTTTCATTCACTTTACTCATCAAGCAATCAGTTTTATGTATGAATGCATGGTCAATAGTCAAGACATAGATATTACCCTTTCTCTTACCAATGTGTGCCACTTTGCCACTTTTGCTGTCATGTATCAGGCAAGTTTCATTGTTGAAGGTGACTTTAAATCCTTTGTCACACAATTAACTAATACTTAGCAAATTGTGTTTCAACCCTTCAACATACATCACATCCTTAATCTTTGTAAACAAGTTGTCTCCAATATTTCCTTGCCTAATTATTTTTCCTTTATTATTGTCTCTATAAGTAACATATCCTTTTTCCTCAAGTACAACATCTGTTAGCATGGATATGTCTCCAGTCATGTGTCTTGAGCATCCACTATTTAGGTACCAAGTTGAAGATTTTGCTCTAAGACACATCTGAACAAGTCATTTTAAAAAGAGAGATAGGGTCCCCAATTTAAGTTGGGTCCAAAGGGGTTAGTTGCTTTCTTTCTTTTCTCAACCCATATACATTCACCATTAGGAACATAAAATCTTCTAGCATAGCACTTGTATGATGTGTGACCTTTAAGCATACAATAATTGCAAGTAAGATTCTTTGATTATTTAGCATGTGCGAATCTTTGATAGAGATTTGTTTGATTATGCTACCTTTGATTCTTATGTTTTGGTGGTACAAACACAAGCTTTTTTTGAGTTCTAGCTCCGTGTTTATATCCCAATCCATAAGTATCACCAACAAACTTATGCACACTTAGTAACTCATCTAAGTTGCATTTGCCTTTGTAATACTTTCTCAGCAAATCAATCAAAAAACTGTTTTCAGTTTGTAAACGCATGTTTTCTTTTCCAGCACATAGCTTATACTCATCAAATTCTTTTTCCAAATTATTGAAATCATCAACGTTAGAGTTGGCTAAGGAACATGTACATCCAATTTCTTTGTAACTTGATAGAAGCTTATCATGATCTTCCTTCAACTTACAAAGTTCATCTTGCAATTCAGCAAGTTTGGAAACATGCCACCTTAGATCACTCTTATGTTTGTTGTTTGCTTTAGCTAGTCTTTGAGCTTCTAAATGCATCTCATGAAATGCATCAACAACACTATCAAATTCAAAATTTACCTCTAATTCTGTACTTGATGATTCACAATCTCCATTGATGGTGGATGTAAGACAAAGGTGAGCTTCAATTTCTTTTTCAGATGAGGATTCAGAACTTGTTGATTCATTATCCTCCCAAGCAATGTAAGCCTTTTTCTGCTTCCCTTCTCTTCTTGACTTCTTCTCAATTTGTGGCTTCTTTGATAATGAGGGGCAATTTTATTTTATATGGCCTTGCTTCCCACATTCAAAGCAAGTTATTGAGGCAGAGTTGTTGTTCTTGTTCTTGTAGTCATTCTTTTTCTTTTGGAATGGTTGCTTTCTGCCTTTGTTCTTCCTTAGAATTTTGGAAAACTTTCTAACGACGAGGTTGACATTTTCATCATCATCTTCTTCTATCTTTAAAGGTGCAGCCTTTAATGCTATGCTCTTGTGCTTTTTATCTACATCTTCATTATTTGTTAGTTAAGATAATTCAAGCTCATATTCCAAAAGCTTACCAAACATTGTTGTCATTGACATTTGAGATAGATCCTTAGACTCTTTAATGGCTGTGACTTTAGGTTGCCAATCCCTTGTTAGACACTTGAGAATTTTGATGTTCAATTCTTCTGCATCAAAAGTTTTACCAAGTCCAAGCAAGTGATTCACAATGTGGGTGAATCTAGTTTGAAGCTGTGAGATGTTCTCATCATCTCTCAGTTTGAACATTTCATATTCATGAATGAGAGTGTGCTTTCTTGATCTCCTCACATCTTCAGTTCCTTCATGTGTAACTTCAAGCAATTACCACATTTCTTTGGCACTTTTGCACCTAACAGTCCTGAAAAATTCATCGAAAGATAAAGCAGAAGTTATCATATTTTTTGCCTTGAAATCATATTGAGCCATTATCTTTTCTATTTCTAACATTTCATCCCATTGTTTTGGTATTGTTTTGTTATCCACAATTTTGGTTGGAATGTAAGGTCCTTTTTCAATACTATTCCAAGCTCCCGGGTCGTTTGATTGGATAAAGATTTGCATCCTACTCTTCCAAAAATTAAAATGTTCCTCTTCAAACAAAGGAGGTCTATTCAATGAGGCTCTCTCTTTGAAAGTTATCTGATTAGTATTCATTATACTGAATTTGAAAAGATATTGAGCAAATTACAATAACCAGCTCTGATACCAATTGAAAATAGAATGAATACTTATGCAAATAACCAAGAGGGGGGGGGGGGGATGAATTGGTTTTACCTCATAGTTTTTAAAATTTAAAACAAATTTTAATCACAGCGGAAATCTTTGAAAGAAGGATCGTATCTTAACCCAATTAAGAATTCTAACTTTTAAAAAACAACTTTTATCTCAATCAGACCACTCTTGAGCAACAACCAATCTTGTGATATGAACAAGCATAATACTTCAAGAACAATATGAATATGAACAGAAATATACAATCATACACAAGATTTATACTGGTTCACCTCTCAACCCCGGAGGCTACATCCAATTTTACTTCTAATCAACCTTGATTAGTGATAGAGTGCTTTTAGTTGAGTATTTTTATATCCTTCTTAGCTTATTTGACCTCTCTTGGACCTTTATTTTCCTATTCTAATTCAGTTTTTGGCCTAGGCAAGTGGGCTTAATTGCTAATTGTTGTGTATTTTCAGATTTTTGCTCACTTGATGTATCTAACTTGTGCAGGACCTATAGGGTGCTACCGATCTCTGAATGGAGCGTTCTAGGAGTCCCTCGAAAGAAAACAAAAACATCTACAAGTTTGGTAGAAATAGCCCGAGGCCAATTCTGTCATTTAGAGGGTCATTTTAAGCTTAGAAGTTAGCACCTCTGCACTTGTAATTTTGGGCTGCGAATTTGACTTTCATGATTGTAAATAGCAAATAACTAGATTGTTGGGTTTGTTTGTGGCCCATTTTATTTTTAGAATTCAGTCACTTCATATATTAGTGACTTTAGTGAAACTTGGAGAGCACTCTTTACATTTCAATAAACAAGTTTTATATTTCTTTGCTTTAGTTTTTAGAATCAAACCCTTGTTCTTCATTTTCTCTCAACTGTTCTTGCTTGTTCTTCATTGTTCTTCATTTTCGTTTTTCTGTTCTTCCATTCTCATGCAATAATTCCATGGGGCTTTCACTGATGATGATCATTGAAGGCTAAATCCTCAATCAATTCAAGGATCCAACCTAAGCACAAGGAGAATTTGAGTTCTGGTTTAGTATTTCAAATCCTATGTGAATGTTCATCTTCTTCAATTTCTATTTTGTTTTCATGATTATGAATGCGTTTAGGATTGAAAATGGATTAGGTTATGGATTCATTCCCTAATTTCGAATATTAATCATAGATTAATTGGATGATATTTCAGTTAGGATTGTGGTTTCAATCAATTTAGGGGTTAAGTCGATTGAGTTGCTTCTAATGAGATTGAATGAACTTTCATAATAGGATAAATTTTTTAGAACAATGATGATTCGAATTGCTTGCTGAGGTGAATTGTATTGATGCTTTAATTTTGTTTTACATCACTTCTTTTGAATTCTGTTAGTTTCTGTGTTGCTCTTTAATTTTAGTTTACGTTTTTGCAAGTTTTACTTACGCACACAAACTGTTTGATAAAATTCCCCCTCACTGTTATTCGTAAATTGAAGCTAGAATCATATTGATTGTGTCTCTGAGTCGACCTAGGTTAATCCTGTGCTACAGAATTAACGTAGTTAAATTGTTTTGGTGCGTGTCGACAACGTGAAATCAAAACTGGCATCGTTGTCGGGGACACGGTTCATTGTGTGCTAGCTTTAATTTGCTGTAAATAGTTCATAGTATTAGTTATATATATATACATATATATATATAAAAGATATTTGCATACATTCACTGCATATTGACATTCTGTTGCATAATTGCACTTTGTCACATATTTGCGTTATTGCTGCTGTGCATTATGAAGTATGAATGATGTAGTTTATGTGTGCTGTCAAAAAACAGAGAAAACAATGAAAAAATAGAGCAAAAAACAGAGTAGTAGTAGGGAGAAAGTAGTGTAGTGTAGTTGTTTTTGTAGTGTCATTTTGCTGTCCCAAAATTTTTCCAAATTGTGCAGTTTGAGTTACTATTTGTTTCCCAAGGTTTATCCCCCATTTTAAACAAAAGCAACCCTTTTAAGGGTTGGGTGTGGGTTCAAATTGGCAAAATCGAACTCTAAGTAGGAGTTTTGGACCAGTTTTTACAATTGTCGTAGGGGCATTCTAGTAATTTCACAGCAAACTATCTCAGAATTGGCTGAAATTTTACCAGAAGGTGTAGAAAATTAATACATCAAGTTGAACCTAGTATGGAGTAACACGTTCATCAGGGGTCCAAATCGCCAAATTCCATCGTTTAGGCCATTTTTTAGGCGATTTTCTAATTTCATTATTATTAAAAATCACCAAAAAAATCACAAAAATCAATCATGATTTTTAGACATTCATTGTTATTTTTTTAGATTTTTTCAAAAAATTTTAGGACAGTTTTCCAATTTCTATTTCATTTCAGCATATATAGTTGGTAGTGTCCTAGTAGCATAGCTGTTTGATATTTTTGTGCTGTCTGTGTTTATTGCTCCTTATGAGCTGAACTGTGTATGACTAGGTCCACATCAAGTGAATTGCATTCATTTGATCCTGAGATAGATAGGACATTTCACAGATTAAACAGACATAACCCTAGGTTAGATGACTTAGATGACTTTGATAGTGTAGTTTTAGACAGTAGTGTAGTATCTTCTAACTTTGATTCTGAATCTGCTTCTACTCTTTCTACTTCTACACATCTTGATATCATGGCTGATAACAACCTAACTCTTAAGGAGATAGCTACACCTGATGTTGTTTACCAACCTTGGTGTATTCAATACCCTAAGACTGAGGTCAGTTATGAGCTGAAATCTGGCTTGATCCATTTGCTCCCTAAGTTTCATGGACTTGCTGGTGAAGATCCACATAAACACCTTAAGGAGTTTCATGTGGTGTGTTCCACCATGCGACCACATGATGTTCATGAGGATTATGTTAAGATGAAGGCATTCCCTTTCTCTCTGGATGGTGTTGCTAAGGATTGGTTGTACCTTCAACCAGATCCCATCACCACTTGGACTGACATGAAGAGAAGATTTTTGGAGAAATTCTTCCCTGCTTCTAGAACAGCATCCATCCGGAAGGAAATTTGTGGCATAAGGCAGTTCCCTAGAGAGTCCTTGTATGAGTATTGGGAAAGATTCAACAAGTTGTGTGCTACCTGTCCTCACCATCAAATCAGTGAGCAATTACTGATTCAATATTTTTATGAAGGATTGATGTTGATGGATAGGAGAATGATAGATGCAACTAGTGGAGGCACTCTGATGGACAAGACCCCTCTTGCTACAAGGCAGTTGATTTCTAACATGGCAGCCAACTATCAACAATTTGGTGCTAGAGTTACAACAACTAAGGTGATGGCTGCAAATGAAGCTTCTGTCTCTATGGTTGCTAATAACCAGAGATTGGAGAACAAATTAACTGAGTTGACATCCCTTGTGAGGCAGCTTGCCATTGAGCAACAACAGAATGTGATGGCAGCCAATCAACCAAGGCTCTATGGTATTTGTTGTGCCCCTGATCATCCCACGAATGCATGCCCCACTCTCCAAGAGACAGAACAGCCTACTGAAGTTTCTGCCATGCAACCTGGCCAGTCATTCAGACCTCAACAGCAGTATAATTCTTACTCCAACACTTATAATCCTGGTTGGAGAGATCATCCAAATTTGAGGTATGGCCCTGGTCCACAACAATAGTAGCCCTTTAGACCTCCACAGCAACCCTTCCAGCCTGCCACTACTAAATACCAACCTCCTCCTTTTAGACAACAACCACAGTTCCAGCAACCTGTACCTGTACCTGCACCTACACCTACACAACCTGTGCAGGCTAGTTCTGGACCTTCTTTGGAGGATTTAATGAAGCAAATGGCA
Source organism: Glycine tomentella (assembly GCA_007407185.1). NCBI lineage: Eukaryota > Viridiplantae > Streptophyta > Magnoliopsida > Fabales > Fabaceae > Glycine > Glycine tomentella. The sequence continues at coordinate 63,950 of PYAF01002313.1, forward strand.
ACCAACAATCTTCAGTTTCAACAAAATGTCAGTGCCACCATCCAGGAACTGCAGACTCAGATTGGACAGTGATCGAAGTCGCACTCGGCCAAATTAATACAGTTTAAATGTAGTACTAGGAAGTGACTCCTAGGTCGTCTCTCAAGGACCAATTTTCTGCGTTAGGGATTAAACGTGTAAAAGGGGGGGGTTTAACAGAATGCAAGAACTTCTAAAATAAAACAGAAATACTAATTAATTGTAGTGATTAAAAAAGAGTCAGACCCTTAGAATAGATTGCGCCTCTAATTTCCTTGGTTCACGAAAGATAATCTGTTCTACTTAATCCTTATCAGTCCAGATTGATCAACTAAGCGAAGATTAACCTAAAACTTCATTACACGAATTAAGCAAATGTGAACCTCGTTGGGGCAAGCTCTCAGGATTAAGCAAACTGAGATTACTGAATCAATCAATATCAGAATCATTAAGCATGACCCTAATTCGAAAAATACAGAACGAAAACCCTAACAAGGAAGAACCAAGCAGAAACGAAATTCAAAAACATAGAACCTCCATTAAAGGGTTGCAATCTGTCCTAGGGTCCAACCCTAGGTTTAGCCTTCCATAAATTCGAAATTAACAACAGAAATATAATTTGAAACGAAACTGAACATTAAACGAATTCAAATGCAAAAACGAGATTAAACAGAACAAAAACGAAAACCTAAAACGAAATAGCAGAAACTGAAGGCAGAAAGCGAAAACGAAATTAGAAGATGAAGCAGACAGAAATGAAAATAAACACTGAATTGAAACGCGAATGTATTCTGAAAACAAAAAACGAAAACCCTAAAAACAGAGAGAAAGCAGAAAACGGAAAATGCTAAAACTAAAGGAAAACTGAACGAAAAATTAAATGTTGGCTGGTGCCTCTGCATGGGCACAGTTTCCCAAATATATAGAGTGACTGACCTAAACAAAAATGGGCTTTTCCTAACAATTTTGGCCCAAAAACGAAAATAAAATAAAATAAAATAAAACGAAAATAAAATGCTCTGAAAATAATGCTGACATGGCATCCCAATCTTCAAGTCCATGAATTAATTCCAAGCCCAATTAATTATTAAACTGCCCTGAAAATCAAATTGGAATAATTAAACTTAAAATAATCCAAATTAATTAAAATCTGAATTATCGGTCCAATTAAGTCCTAAATGAGAAACAATGCAAAATATAAACGATTAAGCACAAGTTAGGGATTAAAATGAGTACA
>PYAF01002313.1:68240-87670 GCA_007407185.1 Glycine tomentella
AAACATAGCTCACTGTCTTAATCGATTACATATCGTATTAATCGATTACTAAGCTCATCTAGGAAAATATGATTGACTGGTTTAATCGATTACTTCATGGAATAATCGATTATATTGTTCATAGCTCAAACCCAGAAATTATTAGGAGTATTTTAATCGATTACAGTCTTGATTTAATCGATTACAAATGGTAAATAATTGATTACAGGAGCGCGTTTAATCGATTATTTTTAGTTAAAAATCTGTTATAAATAGAACTCACTTCTCTGAAGTTTGTAACTTTTGATTTTTCGAATTATGGGCTTTCAAAAACATTCTGAGCTTTCATTAGTGAGTTTCTCTGAGTTCTAAACATACTTAGCTTCACAAAATCTCATATGGGTTTTTGATTCAAGAAGGTGAAGCTTCATTCATTCAAAGCATAAGGAGAAGGTTGCATATGTGTTGATAATCTGTCATCAAACCTGTGATTCGTTCATGTGCATTCATTCTTGGATTATCAGGTGATAGCTTTCCTTATTCTTTGATGGTGTAAACTGTTCTTTGGATATTTGTAATGATTAGTCTATTGTAATTGAGTTTCTTGCAAGTGTGAGATAGTGTTTCTCTAAAAGACAACTGAGTAGTGTTCTCAGTGTGGGTTTTGGTCTCTAAGGATCTAATAGGATTTTGGATCTCTGAACTTCATCTAGGGTTGATGAAGAGAGGCTTGTAAATTTGCTTGTAAGAATATTTTTACAATAGTGGAACTCTACTCTAGTGTTGAGTAGAAGAACACTTCCTGAGAAACTTCCCAGGAGGTCACCCATCCCAAGATTGCTCCAAGTCAAGCACGCTTAACTGTGGAGTTCTTATGTAATGGGCTACCGAAAAGTAGATGCACCTTGTTGGTATAGGTAGTACCTATTAAATCCTTTTAAGTTATCCTCATCTGTACAGTCCCATACCTGCACAGCCTCTGGATCCCTCTCGTTCGGGTGTGTATTCGATTCATTCATGTACCCCTCCCGCTGGAAGCCTGCCAGGAGCCGCTCCTTGTCCGTGCCTCACTACACCGGCGATCACTCCCCGCCCTCGTCAACGCCCGGGATGTTACAATAAAGATTCTGTGGTAACTCTGATTTTAAGATTTTAATTGGCCAAGGTTCAACCAATTCACCCCCCCTCTTGGTTGTGTTGAAGTATTCTTATCATTTTTCAATTGGCATCAGAGCTAGTTCTTGTAAGATATTCAAGATCACTTTTTCTTTTCAAAAAGAAACATGAATACTTCTCAAATAACCTTTAAGGAGGGTGCCTCTTTAAACAGACCTCCAATGTTTGAAGGGGAATACTTCAGTTTTTGAAAAAATAGAATGAAGATCTTTATTCAATCAAATAACCCAGGAGCATGGAATGCTATTGAGAAGGGTCCCTTTATTCCAAAGAAAACTGTTGCAAATGAGTTGATTCCCAAAGAATGGGATGAGATGACTGGGGCTGAACAAAGAGTAGTCCAATATGATTTTAAAGCTAAAAATATGATCACCTCTGCACTTTCCTCTGATGAATTTTTCAGGACCGTGAGATGCACAAGTGCAAAAGAGATGTGGGAGATGCTGGAAATTACTCATGAAGGAACTGAGGAAGTTAGAAGATCAAAGAAGCATGCTTTGATCCATGAGTACGAAATGTTCAAGATGAATTCCAATGAAAGCATTTCTTAGCTGCAAACTAGATTTACACACATTGTAAATCATCTATTGGGTCTTGGAAAGGTCTTTGACACTGAAGAGCTTAACATCAAAATATTGAAGTGCTTAACAAGATCTTGGCAACCAAAGGTTACAGCAATCAAGGAGTCCAAGGATTTGTCAAAAATGTCCATGGTTGCATTGTTTGGTAAGCTTCTTGAATATGAATTAGAAATGTCTCAATTAACATCTTGTGAAGATGCAGAAACGAAAACAAGAAGCATAGCCTTGAAAGCTGCAACTTTGAAAGCTGAAAAAGAGGAGGAATCAAGTGAAGAGGATGATGAGGACAATGTAAACTTGGTGGTCAAAAGGTTCAGCAAATTTCTGAGGAAAAACAAGAATAAGAGATTCACCAAAGGTAACAAAAACAGCAACATCAACAACAACCTCAACAAGAAGATTGACAACAATTTCACATGCTTTGAGTGTGGCAAACTGGGTCACATCAAATCTGAATGTGCAATCTACTTGAGGAAGCAACAAGCTGAGAGCAAGATGAAAAAGGAAGGAAAAGGAAAGAGGGCATAAATAGCTTGGGAGGATAATGAGTCAACATCTTCATATTCTTCCACAAAAAATGAAGAAGCAAACATGTGTCTTACCTCCACCATCAATGATGATGATGATGATTTGCTAAGTGAGGAAGAAGAGGTAAATTCTGAACTTGACCAAGCTATTCATGCTTTTCAAGAAATGTATGAGGAAGCCCAAAAACTTGCAAAATCCAATAATAAGCTCAAAGGAAATCTTAGATGGCATATTGAGAAAATTACTGATTTACAAAATGAAATATGCAACTTGAAGGAAGATAATGAGAAGCTTGTTTCAAGTTACAAATTAAATGGATGTGTGTGTGCCACATCTTTACTTTTCTCCATTTCAAATTTTTTAATTACTTCAAGGTAGTATTTGGATTTGTTGAGAAACGTTTAATTCTTCATTTGCTTCACTTGAAGTCCAAGAAAGAATGTTAATTCTCCCATCATTGACATTTCAAATTCCTTTTGCATAACTGCAGAGAATTCCTTGCAAACACATGATTAGTTGAACCAAAGGTTATATCATCAAGATAAACATGAACCAATAAGATATCATTCTTGTGCCTTTTAATGAACAAGGCTTTGTCAACATGGCCCCTTGTGAAAGATTGTTCAAGCAGAAACTTGATTAGTCTTTCATACCATGATCTAGGAGCTTGCTTCAAACAATAAAGAGCCTTTTTGAGTTTAAAAACATAGTTAGGATGTTTAAAATCAGTAAAACCAGAAGGTTGTTCAACATATTTATCCTCCTCAATGTATCCATTTAAAAAGGCACTTTTAACATCCATTTGAAAGAGTTTGAAGTCCATTAAACATGCATAAGCAAGCAATAACCTGATTGCTTCCCATCTTGCAACTGGAGCATAAGTTTCTTCATAGTCTATCTTCTTCTTGGTTGTAACATTTAGCAACCAATCTAGCTTTATTTCTTACTATGATTCCACTTTCATCAAATTTATTGCTAAAAACCCATTTTGTACGAATAGGTTTAAGAGAGGATGGTCTAGGAACAAGTTCCCAACCTTCATTTCTCTTAAACTGATTTAACTCATCATGCATGGCATACATCCAATGTTCATCATTTAAGACTTGATCAATATTCTTAGGTTCAATTTGAGAAACAAAAGTCATATTACAACATAGGTATCTTAATGAAGATCTAGTAGATACTCCCTTTGAAACTTCACCTATGATGTTGTCAAGTGAAAGGTCTCTTGTTGTTCTCCAATCTTTAGGTTCTTGAACAGGAGTTGATGGTTTTATTTCAGCACTTGGTTCTTCTTTCTCTTTAATTAAGGAATCATTTAGCTGAATAAATTCTTCCATTGGACCTGCATCTACATCACACTTCTTTTCCTCTTTAGAGGAATTAGACTCATCACAAATTACATGTACAGATTTTTCCATGCACATTGTTCTCTTGTTGAATACTATATAAGCTTTACTATGTAATGAATATCCTAGGAAAATTGCTTCATCTGCCTGAGCATCAAATTTTCCATGTGATTTTTTCCCATTGTTTAATACAAAACACTTGCAGTCAAAAGCTCTCAAATGAGAAATGTTGGGTTTTCTACCTTTGTATAGCTCATAAGGGGTTTTCTTTAAAATGGACCTTATAAGTAATCTATTCAAAGTGTAGCACACTGTACTTACAACATTTGTCTCATTAAGAAGAGTTCTTGCTCCTTTTTCAAGAGATCTATGTTTCCTCTCCACAACATCATTTTGTTGAGGTGTTCTTGGAGCTGAAAAATTATGGTTAATTCCATTTTCTTCACAGAATTTTTCAACATGTTCATTTTGGAATTCTCCACCATGGTCACTTCTTATTGAGATAATTTTGCTACCCTTTTCATTTTGTGCAAGCTTGGCCATTTTTCTAAATGCAAGGAAAGCATCACTTTTGGATTTCAAAAACAAAGTCCAAGTGAATCTAGAGTAATCATCTACAATGACAAGCCCATAATAATTGCCACCTAAACTCATTGTTCTAGAAGGACCAAACAAATCAATGTGCAGTAATTCAAGTGGTCTAGAGGTGGAAACAATGTTTTTACTTTGGAAAGAGTTTTTAGTTTGTTTCCCCTTTTGACAAGCATCACAAAGTTTGTCCTTTTCAAACTTGAGTTTGGGCAACCCAATTACTAAATCTTTTCTAATAAGCTTGTTCATGTTATGCATGTTTATATGACTAGCCCTTCTATGCCATAGCCAAGATTCATCAATCTTGCTTATAAGACAAGAAGTGTTGTGGAAGAATGCATGAACAATTGAAAGTAAGTAAATGTTACATTTCCTTTTACCTATATGAATTACTTCACCACTTTTCCCATCACAAATCATGCAGCAGTTCTCATTGAATGAGACTTTAAATCCTTTGTCACAGAGTTGGCTTATGCTTAAGAGATTGTGCTTCAATCCTTCTAGATAAAGAACATTTTTTATCTTTGTTTTGAAGCTATCTCCAATGTTGCCTTCTCCAATGATCTTTCATTTATTATTATCCCCATAAGTGACATAGCCTCCATCTTTAAGAGTTAAGTTTGTAAGCATGGACATGTCTCCTATCATATGTCTCGAGCATCCACTGTCAAGGTACCATATTGAGGATCTAGCTCTTAGACATACTTGCAAAAATCAAATGAATTTATAAAGGAAGGTACCCAATTGAGGTTAAGTCCATAGGGGTTAGCATTTTTCATTTTCTTTGGAATCCAAATGCAATCTCCATTTGGCACATAGAATCTCCTAGCATAGCATTTGTATGATGTGTGTCCCTTCTCCATACAATAGTTGAAAATGACAGATTTTGATGTTTTTCTAAAGACTGCATTTTGATTGATCTTTGAGTTTTTAAACCACCGTTGATTCTTCTGTTTTGGAGGCACAAATATAGTTTTTCCAAATGATTTATAGCCTTGTTTGTACCCCAAACCAGAAGTATCTCCAACATATTTTTGTACACTCAACATTTCAGCCAAGTTGCATTTTCCTTTGTAAAGCTTTCTCAAAAGATCAATTAAATCACTGTTCTTAGATAAAAGTAACATATATTTTTCTCCTTGGCTCTTTTTGTAATAATCAAAATCTTTTTGCAGCAAACTATATTTGTCAACATTTGTAGAAGAAGAAGCACATACACATCCATTCAAATTGTAACTTGAAACAAGTTTTTCATTTTCTTCTTTCAAGTTGCAAATCTCAGTTTGCAATTCAGTTATTTTTGCAACATGCCATCTAAGATTTCCTTTGAGCTTGTTATTGGATTTTGCAAGCTTTTGGGCTTCCTCATTCATTTCTTGGAAAGCATTAATAGCTTGTTCAAGTTCAGAATTTACCTCATCTCCATCACTTGATAGGTCATCATCATCTTCATTGACAGTGGAGGTGAGACAAATGTTGCCTTCTTCATTTTCAGTTGAAGATTCTGGGGTAGTTGACTCGTTATCTTCCCAAGCTATGTAGGCTCTTTTAGATTTCCCTTTTGTCCTCATCTTGTTCTCCCGTTGTTGCTTTTTCAAGTAGATTGAACATTCAGATTTGATGTGTCCAAGTTTACCACATTCAAAGCATGTAAAATTGTTGTCAATCTTGTTGTTGTTGTTGTTGTTGTTGTTGTTCTTGCTGGTTTTAGTGAACCTTTGTTCTTGCTTTTCCTCAAGAACTTGTTGATTTTTTTGACAACTAAGTTCATGTTGTCCTCTTCGTCCTCCTCACTTGATTCTTCCTCTTTTTCAGCTTTTGAAGTTGCATCTTTCAATGCAATGCCTTATGTTTTTCTTTTCTGCATCTTCATTACAAGTTAGTTGAGACATTTCAAGCTCATATTCAAGTAGCTTACCAAATAGTGCAGCCATGGACATCTTTGATGGATCTTTTGATTCCTTGATTGTCGTCACCTTTGGTTGCCAAGGCCTTGTTAGACACTTTAAGATCTTGATGTTTAATTCTTCAGTATCAAAGAACTTTCCAAGACCCAATAAATGGTTGACAATATGAGTTAATCTTGTCTGCGGCTGAGAAATGTTTTCATTGGTGTTCATCTTGAACATCTCATATTCATGGATCAATGCAGGCTTCCTTGATCTTTTGACTTCTTCAGTTCCTTCATGAGTAATCTCCAGCATCTCCCACATTTCTTTTTCATTTTTGCATTTCACTGTTCTAAAAAATTCATCAGAGGAAAGTGCAAAGGTGATCATATTTTTGGCTTTAAAATCATATTGTTAAGCTTCTGTCATCTCATCCCATTCTTTAGGAATCAATTCATTGGCAACAATTTTCTTTGGAATAAAAGAACCCTTTTCTATAGCATTCCAAGCACCAGGGTCATTTGATTGAATAAAGATTTTCATTCTATTTTTCCTAAAACTGAAATGTTCCCCTTCAAACATAGGATGTATGTTTAAAGAAGCACATTCCTTGAAGGTTATTTGTGAGGTATTCATTTTTCTTTTGAAGAAAAACTAGTGATCTTGAATAACTCTCAAGAACCAGCTCTTGATGCCAATTGAAAATAATAGGAATATTTCACAATAACCAAGAGGGGAGGTGAATTGGTTAAACCTTGGTATTTTAAAATCAAATTCAAATAAGAGTTTCAGGATCTTTATCACTTTCAAAACTAAGAAATCAATTTACTCAATCAAATGTCTCAGCCCAAGAATTCAATAGATCAAAACTGAACTTGTTGAACAATGAATATGACTCAAAGAATTAAAGATCAATGAATATGATGAGAATTGAGATATAGAAATAAAGACACAAGCAATTATACTAGTTCACTTTAAAACTTGAAGCTACATCCAGTTTCTTCCAACCAACACTAGGTTAGAGTTCCACTATTATAAAATTTCTAGTTCTGACAAGCAATTACAACATCTCCCCTTTATCAACCCTAGATAAAGATCAGAAATCTAAAACACTACGAGATTCTAAGAGACAAAGTGATATTGCTTTGTCGAGAAGCATCAAAAACAATTTTACTAAGCTAATTCTATAGCACAGAGCTAACCTAGGTCGACTCAAAGACACGATCAATATGATTCTAGCTTCAAATCATTGGTAATAATAAGGGGGGATTTTTGTCGAACAGTTGGTATGCGTAAAGTAAAACATGCAAAAACATAAACTAAAATTAAAGAATAATGCAGAAATTAACAAGATTTTCAAGGAGTAAAGTAAAACAGATTAGAAAGCATCAATCCAATTCACCAACACAAGCTATTTGAATCATCATCATTCTCATAAAGTGATTCTATCATGAACATTCATTCAATCTCAATAGAAGCAGTTCAATCGACTCTACTCCTAAATTAATTGAAACCACAACCCTAACTGAAATATCATTCAATTAATCTTGTAATTATCATTCGAAATTAGGACATCAATCCATAATCCTAACTCGCTTTCAATCCTAAATGCAGTCATAATCATGAAAACATAATAGAAATTCAAGAAGAAGGTGAACATTCAAATAGAATTTGAAATACCAAACCAGAACTCCAATTCTTCTTTTGCTTGAGATGGATCCTTGGATTGATTGATGATTTAGCCTTCATGATGATCACCAAGGAAAGCCCCATGAAATGAGTGCAGTAAAATAGAAGGATAGCAAGATGAAAATGAAGAAGATGAAGAACAATGAAGAACAAATGAGAGAAAATAAAGAACAAGAGTTTGATCCTAAAAACTAAAAGAAAGAAAAATAAAAGCTATTTTTATTGAATTGTAAAGTGTTGTCCAAGTTTCACTAAAGTCACTAATATATGTAGTGACTGAGTTCTGAAAATAAAATGGGCCATAAACAAACCCAACAATCTAATTATTTGCTATTTACAACCATGAAAGTCAAATTCGCAGCCCAAAATTACAAGTGCAGAGGTGCTAACTTCAAATCTCAAAATGACCCTCAAAATGATAGAATTGGCCTCGAGCTATTTCTAGTAAACTTGTAGATCTTTTTGTTATCTTTCCAGGGACTCCTAGAATGCTGCATTCAGAGATCGGTAGCACTCTATAGGCCCTGCACAAGTTGGATACGTTAAGTGAGCAAAAATCCGAAAATACGCAACAATTAGCAATTAAGCCCACTTACTTGCCTAGGCCAAAAAATGAATTAGAATAGGAAAATAAAGGTCCAAGAGAGGTCAAATAAGCTAAGAAGGATAGAAAAATATTCAACTAAAAGCACTCTATCACAAAGAACCAGAGAACACTACTCTGTTCTTTACACTAGAGAACCCTTCTCTAGATACAAGCAAGAACCCATTTTACAATAGCAATCTTACACAGAAATTGAAAATGAAATTTACACAGAACAATTAAGGAGAGAGATAACTGATGATCCAATGAAGGAATGCAAAATGAATTACAAAATCAGGTTGTGAAGAACTTAAACTCAGAACATGCTTCTCCATAATCTTGAAAATAATCTTGCTCAAGAATCATTCAAAGACCCATTGATGTTTTAAATGAAGCAAGAAGTAAAAACACTTAGAAAATCACTTAGGAATTGCTTGAGAGGCTTGTGTATACTCAGAAATACGAATTATCAAATTATGAAATAAGCTCAGCCTCAATTCCTATTTATAGCATAATTTGTAACTAACTGTAATCGATTAAACGCACCTAATAATCGATTATTTTTCTTATGTAATCGATTAAACTGTTCAAAAAATGAATCTTGGTTTTGCAACGAGCAAAATAATCGATTATCTTGAGTTGTAATCGATTAAAACAGCAAAGTGATTTTCCATATAAAGCCTAAGTAATTGATTACAATATGTGGTAATCGATTATAACAGACAGACTTAAAAAACATAACATACTATGTAATCGATTACGGTCCTTAAGTAATCGATTAAATTCATTATCAAAGCAGTTTTGTCAAAAACAAAGGTCAAATAATCGATTATCTTGATAGGTAATCGTTTACAATGTTCGTAAAATATTTTCCAGATTGAATAAAGAACATATTAATCGATTATTACCTTAAGTAATCGAGTAATCCAATGAAACTTAGCATTTTCCAAAAACTTTTCACTTAGATTAAAACCTTAATCAATTTATGAAAACTTTGTTAAACTCTTTCAAAAACATTTAGTCAAATGAATGAATGAATGAATGAATGCATAATCATGGATCACCATATTAAACTTTCTCTTACACTTGAAACAATTATTTCTTCAAAGCATCCAAGCATGTTTTAAGCTCAAAACCAAACTTGAATCAAATTCTTCCATTATTCATAATGCTCCCCCTATATCCAACAGAGGACGCATCATCATCTTGACTGTTTGCAACGAATGAGATCCTAGTCGTGACCATGAGTTCCCACTATATTTGTTGATCTTCTCCTCCGACAATGACACCTCCAGCGACCAAAATAACGAGTGACTTATTGGCGACAACACCAACATGAAAAAATTCATAACATTTTCAACAATTTTGTTTGTGTTCATAAAAATCAAGGTGCAATTGTTTTTTGCCTCATTTTTTTTTTCAATGAATTTGCAATTTTCCAACATGGTTCTCAATAATAAAGGGAGGATAATGTCCTTCAAAACTATTTTCCTATTTTGCATTGATATGGAGAGATAAAAAAGAGGAAGCAAAAATATGATGCAACATAATGGGTGGGTTTTAAACTTTGGTGTTTGCTTTTTTCCTGAATAAGAATTGGGTTTTGATTTTCAGAGATAATGGGTGAGTGAGAAAGTGAAGGTGAGAGTGGTGGCTTGTAAGTTTCGTCAGAGGTTGTGGGAGACAAAGGGAGAGTACGTAGAAGGAGAAACGGAGGGAAAAAAAGTGGCGTCGTTGTCAGAAATCGCCTCCGACGAGGCGAACGATGGTTAACTACAACTTTATGTAGGGAAAAATAATCTGGTATGGTAGATGTAAGATATACCTATTAACATGAGATTAATCCAAGGTTCAAAATTTTATGATCCATAATGGACTACCTATCAAGTGGTCCACTGAAGCATTAATCTTAAGATGATATTCTCCACAATTTTCTGATTTTCAAATGACTTGAAGTAGTTAAAACTATTAATGATGTTGCTCCCTTAAAATTAGGAAGCGATTTCTAGTTTGTGTAAGATTTGAAATGCTGATAAGTTGCTTTGTGAAATCGAAGAATGTGCCTAAAACATAGGAGAAATTACTAAAAGGTTGATTGGTTACAACATGCACCAGTCAGCCGAAAAATAAGGTATTGTAAGTCAAAATCACCACTAGAATCAATTGATTGAGTGTAAAATCAGTCAACTGACTCCCAAACCATGTTTCTAGATAGTTAGTAAGGGGAGGAAAATGTGATTTAGTAGAGGATTTGAGTTTTTACCCTATAAATGCATCTTGTACTTCAAATTTAACAAGACAATCAATCCAAAAAAAGTGTTTTTATCTTCATTTTATTTTAAATGTTGTCTACCTTTATTACTTTCTATTGCCATCTTTCCTTTACCACTTTCATTCATCACTTTAATTTTATAACCTTTCATTCAATACTACAAAAAAAGCCTTTAAGCCTTTAACATTGGTTGAGAATTGATGTTGAAAGTGTGACAGCTTTAATATTGGTTTTCCAAATGATGTGAAAAACCATTTTCTACTTTGGTTGTCAATTCAACCGATATAGAAAGTGCATCAAAATGTGTACATCTACCAAGCTTTTTCCGTTGGTTGTGGCTTCAAATGATGTATAAACTAGCTACACAACATCGATTCTGTACATGACCAATGTTGTATGTTTTCTTTCTACATCAGTTGAAGCCAAAACTGATGTTTACAACTCTTTTTTTAATTTGTTATTCTTCTTTGACAATAAGCTCAACTTTTATTTTGGAACATAACTAGACTCGGGCAATTTCAATGATACATATGTGTGTGTGTGTGTTATTAATAAATTACTAATAAATTTAATATATCAAAAAAGCCAATTCAATATATAAATGTCATGTTTGCAATTTAAGTTAATTCCAAAGCTTTGCTTGATATAAATTTAACTATTCTAAACATCCTTAAACATTCCATGCTTTATTTCTAAGTTTTAAAAAATATCTTACCCACTCTTTGTGAAATGCTTCAATTGTCCCTAATTCCAATGGTGTTGGATCCTTAAACATAATATAAACAAAGTCTAATAAATTAATGAAACTTTTTAAAGTAAACAAGTATATTATTGTCTTCCAATAATTCTTAATAGCCCCTACGACTATGGTCCACATCCAATGCATGACGTACTAGTCACACTCAATGTCTCTCTGTTTTTTAAATGACTCTAAATTCAATATTAAATTTAATTATATCCCATAAGTACAAACTAATACGATGTCATTAATTAGATTCTAGCATTGGTTCAACTACTCAATTTTAGTTCAATTCAATTAACTTTCTTGGATGAACTTGAATGGTTACCATACAATCCCTTTAAAGCATGGTTAAAAGAAACATGCATATGTATATTGTAAGATCAAAACATTTAGGTACAATAGTAAGGATAGAGTAAATGTGTTACAAATTAAAACTTACCAGTTAACTATGGTTTTGAATGTTGTGTCGGCCATCCAAAGCAAGGAACAAAACCATACAACAACATTGTTTGTAAGACATTTCACCACAAGTTGCCAATGTTGTATGCATTGGATTGAGAACCGCTAGTTACAATGCAAATATATTTTAAATGCAGTTATTGAGAACCTATCAACATGTTGGATCAGTTTCTTTAGTCTTTGTGGATCCAAAATAGTTAATAAACATAAGCTAATGTTAGTAAACACTTTATTTAGGTCAATTAATTTTTAATACAAAAAAATACTCAACTAAATTAAATACCTCTCGAGAAAAAGGATCATCATTGGGATCTTACCTGTCAACATGTAGGTCCAGTTTCTTTGGTCTTTGTGGATTTTACACATTTATTAAACATAAAAAAATTTCATTAACTACTTTATTTAGCTAAATGAATTTCTTAATACAAAAACCACAACTAAAGTAAAATATATCTTCTCAAACAGGCTTCACAAGATGTCTCAACATATCATCGGTCAAACTCACGTGGCGTACAATTGACACACCCTCATAAATTCTCCCTAAGGCCACCAAGCAGGGACAATGCTCATGAATGTACAACCCACACCAATCTAACTTATGAGTGCTAGGCTCCTCCCTTTAGGGATTAGTAGCAGTACCAAAATAGCTTTCCTATGTGCTCACAAGGGCACCAGAAAAAGATACATCTAACACAGCTAAAGGTGGTTGCTAGGATGGATTTTGGCTCAACTAGTTATACAGGTTTTTCTTCAACTCCTTTTTAAGTCTCTCATCTTTACGTCTTTCGTCCAATCTCCAATTCTTCTTTAAGGCTCTCTTTCTACTAAGTCAATTCTTGTGGGCTCAATGGTATAAAGTATGGGAGCCATGTTATCTTCCAAAGTTTTGGTTGATAGTGACACCAACTCTAGCAACATAGACATGACTAGGGTGCTCCAACAGCTCAATGGTTGTAGTCAATTTATCCTCACATCCTTGGGATACAAAGGTATCCTATGTGCATTACTCTTCCAGGGAGCTTGTTGCCTCATATGTCATCTCCCTAGATCATTTTGAGTAAGCCATATTCCACTCCACATGTTTATGAATGGGAGATGGAGGGTCAACAAATGTTGAACTCCTAGATTAGGCTGCTTGCACTTATGTCTTTTGCTTCTTTTCCATGATCTTTTTCTAAAGCAAGTTATACCCCCCCACAGGACAGGACATGTGGGGTTGTGTTTATGGACTGCCTAAGCATTCTTTCTGATTTCCTATAACAAATTAGACATGATTTCATAAAAATATTTAATAAATTAGGCTAAAACATGTTTTTCATACTCAAATATGGAAATGTTAGAATTTGTTCCTATTAAAATTTTAGTAAGTTTTTTGTTCTCACAAAATTAAAATGTATAATTTTTTGGTCCAGAATAAGGTTCAAACATCTGAAAAATTTGTATGAATGAATTCCGAACATTTTCACATTTATGACGACAAAAAACAGAGAAATGGTCATTAGATCTGAAGATTTATCGTACAATCCCATTGACGAAAGTTGTCGCAACTATTTTGGATCATGTAGATCTATGAGTTTTTTCAAGAATGACATGTTGAATGAAATGATTTCATCGGATTCAACCTCATCGAATTTTATAATTTTAAATGTCTAATTTTTAATAAATAATCTTAAAAAAACTATTTGTACACATAAAATTAAAACTAATTTTATATTAAAATGATGATAATCTTAATTGTTATCATATTAATAACAAAAATACAACTAATTTTACATATTATTATACTAATTAACATTAATTATTATTATAATAACCACTTACAAATACTTTTTTTTATAATTTTATACTAATTAACTTAAGAATATATATATATATATATATATATAAATTTTAAAAGAAAAAAAAAAAACCTTGAACACACATATTTGTCCCTTCAGGATCCGTCCCTTTGTATAAAGATTAAAATGTAATGTGATAGAACTTCAGGACTCAGTGGTCCACTTATCATGCTTTCCGAAGCAGTGCAAGTGTTTAAATATAAAGCTTAGACATGCTCGCTACTACTGGCTCAATATAAGCTTAAGTATCAAGTGTATCTGTTTATTCACTTATCCTAATTTAATTAATTACTTCATCCAACCCACTCTCCTAAGATCCCCCATCCTCCATTAGATATAGTCGCTGTTGTCACAAAAGCTGGGTAGATGTGCAGATTTTGATGCACTTTCTACATCGAATTATTTAGAAAAGATCAAATTACTCAATCTCTTAACTTTGTTTTAAGTTATAATTTATTATCTTATTTATTAAAAGTTCTTAAAATTATATTAACATGGATCGTTTTATATATTTTTAGAACGTAATTTTAATTTTTTTATTGACTAAAGACTTAAAAGCTTTGGATTGATAAGAAATATCAACAAGGTAAAAATTATATGAATTGTGTGTTTTGTGAGCAATTAAAAAGATGAAAAATATAACTCACAAAATGTACTAGAAAATTGATCTTGAAATTTACCATGCTCAGCTTCCTGTTTTTTTTCAAACATTAGTTAGATTTTATAATTTTCACACAAAATGAATATAAAAAAATAAATTTCATGTCATGAATTAATAAAAAAATATTTAAAATCATTCTCCAAAATACAAAATGATTATATTACCAAAAGGATAAATATGCTAAAAAAAACATTACTTAAAAGCGTATTTTACAACTATTGATAGATAAGAGAACAAGTTACAACATAAAACAAAGTGAAAAAACTACGTGAGAAATTTAGACTTTAGAAAACATAAGAAAAAGAGATGGGCAACTTACTATATGCATTATACCAAAACACTCCATCACTGATTATATTACGCAAGCAAAAGTGAAAGCAAGAAAGTGAAAACACTCCATGCTAAAATTCATAAGTTACATACTCGAAACATACAATACGAGTTCATTCATCTGAGAGAGTAAGAAACAAAGATAAGTAAAAGTGAAAGCAAGAAGAAAAGGCAAGCTTCAAGCCCAAAACCCTTTTAAGCTATGATTTATTTGGTTGGTGGTGTTTCATGCCCCACACCAGGGCTATGACCGGGACTCGTTGGGCGGTAAGCATCACCACCACCACCAACATTATCATCGTTTGGGGCGTACCAATAAACGGAAGGAGGTTGTGGACTCCTAGGTATAGCTGGTGCCTGGTGGTGGGTGAATGTGAATCCTCTTCCTTGATGCTTCCATTGAGCCAAAGTTCTGTTGCAGAATGAGGAGGACAAGAAAGGATAACAAGATGGTTTTGTGTGCCATGAAACTGAGAACAAAGTTAACTAACAAGGTTCTTGAACTAATTAATTAACACCAACTAAACTATAGATAGGTGCTTCAAGAACAACTTAGTGATGCCTTTGATAAGCTAGGATAAGGGCGCTTTTTAACATGACTGCTGTACAGGCATATTCCTATAGGGCTTCAACATGCAGCATAAACTATGGTATTAAGTGTTTAACGCACATGTGGATGTCTCTTAAAGATTAATGAAAGTGCAGAAAGATAAAAGAATGTGCATTAATTGAAATATTTCCAGAAGTTGGTCCAGCATTGCTTTCCTCTCCTGTGATTTCCAAAAATAGCTAGCTAACTAGCTACCTTGTAATATGATTTAGGTCACAGTTTAATTCAGAAAATGCTTCTAGCTACCCACCCCACAGTTTCAGTCATCATTCTCTAACATGAAAATATGATATTAGAATTGGTAGAGTTGCGAATTAAATATTCTAGTCATTTTGCCTGATGTACAACCTAGGTCACTCCATTTTGGTTAATTTTCGGAACATTTACACTTAGTTTTCAGATATTTGAACAAGTAAATGTGTTTCGAGCTCTTTCGATCTATGATAAAACTGTTGAAGTCACCCGCTGAAATCACTATATAGAATATACTCTTAGCCTTTTTAGCTTTTTTACTGGATTGCTGCAATCAACTTTCATATTATCTTAATTATTAGCTCAAGAATAAAATATATTTTTAGTGTATCACTTTATCTTCATTTCTTTTTTTATCCTCTCATAACTTCTTTTTTTCTCACTTTTTTTATTCCTTCATAATTTGTTTCATTCTGTTTTTAGTCCCTAACATTAATTTCAATTATTAAGTAAGTATAAATTATTATATGTGATTTTTTTTTTTTGTTTAAGTTTCTAGCAACTTTTAATTGCTACAAATTTTTTGATGTTGTGAGTGTTATTTTTGTACACCCTTTGTTGGTCTTTCTTATAAGAAACAAATCATTCTATTATTTTGGTTATAATTATAAGAAACATGAACCAACTTTAAGATGTACAAATTGTTAAATTTCCTTTATTTATTATGAAAGATGTTAATTTATTCTCCTTGAAAGTGGTGCATTTATTGACCTATTAACAATACAAACATATTTATTGGTTAAAAAAAACATCATCCCTTGAATTACGTGCAATGTCATTAAATAGGCTTACTAGTATTCTCAAGACTACTACTGACACAACCTTTAAACTCCTCCTGAATCTAAGAGCACCCAAGTATTGTTTTGTCACTAAGTCACTCTTGGCTTTCACAAACAAATAAGAGATTCTTTATAACACTCAACAAGTGAATTTACAATGTAGTTCTAATTTCTTATAACTACTTTGTATATCACAAAAGATGGTGTTGTAAATAGATATATCTTAGATTTTATCTTTAATTGATATGTTTTAGATAGATATATCTTAGATTTTATCTTTAGTTATTATCTTTAGCTATTATCTTTAGTTATTATCTTTAATTATTATGATCTCTTTAAATAGAGACCTCTTGTATTACTGTTAAACACAATTCATATTTATAAATTCCTATTTTTTCAAGTTGGTATCAGAGCTCTTGATTTTGAGGGCTTTGCTTCCGTGCCTATCGCCTTAAGTGTGAAACCCTTATTCTTGACTCTTGCTGCCATTAGCTGCCACCGGAAATTTTTCCGGGGAACCTTTTGGACCGAGAGGATTACTGTGAGTTTTTTTCTCTTGTGTTTTTGGTTTGTGTTTGGTATGGCTAGTTCCGACAATGGTTCTACTCAAGGGAATTCCTTCAACAAAATTGCTGATGGTGCATCTTCGAAATTTAAGAAAAATGATCGTTGGTGTTCTTATTGTAGAAGGTTGGGTCATATTAAGGATCTATGTTACTGTCTCTATGGAAAGCAGAAAGTCTATGAGAAGATGGCAAGGATGTGTGGTCAAGCTCATGTAGTTTCTCCTGACATAACTACTGCAACAAATGAGGTCCAATCTGGATCTTCAGAATTTCCTTCTATTAGTCGAGATGAGTTAGAGTGGCTGCGGACCATTGATTCGCTGAGTAAGCAATCTAGTTCTAGTGCTTTGACCATGACTGGTATGAGTTCCACTAATTATTCTTTTCTTACTTCTTGTACTGATTTTAAACATTCTTGGGTAATTGATTCTAGTGCTACCGATCATATGGCTTGTTGTGCTGAATCTTTTCTTTCTTATAACCCTACTATTGGTACTTATACAATAGTTGTAGCTGATGGTTCACATACATCAGTTGCGGGATCTGGTAACATTCATTTACAACCTTTCTTTCACCTCAAAGATGTTCTTCATGTTCCTAAACTCTCCACCAATCTCCTTTCTATCAAAAAAATTACAAAAGATTTAAACTGCACTGTAACCTTCTTTCCTACTCACTATGTCTTTTAGGATCTCACCACAGGGAAGATGATTGGGAAAGCTAAGGAGCAAGTTGGGCTGTACTATTTGGTTCCAAAGTCTTTTGACAAAGGTACTAAGGATCACATATTACTAACTCATGGCCAGTGTACTACGGACTCATTGGTTTGTGATTGCGGTCGTACGCAACCAAATTAATTCAGTTTTAAATGTAGTACTAGGAAGTGACTCCTAGGTCGTCTCTCAAGGACCAATTGTCTATGTTTAAGGGATTAAACATTCGAGGGGGGGTTTTTGACAGAATGCAGGAGTAAAATAAAACAGAAACACGAAATTAATTGCAGTGATTAAAACAAGTCAGACCCTTCGAACAGATTGCGTCTCTCTAATATCCTCGGTTCACGAAAGATACTGTCCTACTTAATCCTTATCAGTCCAGATTAATCTAATAAGCGAAGATTAGCCTAAAACGTCATTACACGAATTAAGCAAACGTGAACCTCGTTAGGGCAAGCTCTCAGGATTAAGCAACCTGAGATTACTGAATCAGTCAACTCAGAATCATTAAGCATGATCCTAATTCGAAAAATACAGAACAGAAACCCAAACAAGGAAGAACAAAGCAGAATACGAATTGCAACACAGAGAACCTCCATTGAAGGTCTGCAATCTGTCCTAGGGTCCAACCCTAGGGTTTAGCCTTCCATTAATTCGAAAATAACAACAGAAATGCGAATTGAAACAAAACGTAACATGACGCAAACCTAAATTCTGAAAACGAAACAACAGAAATTGAAAGCAGAAAACAAAATTGAAATTGAGACTTGAACAGAACAGAAACGAAATAAGCAATTGTATTCTGAAAATAGAAAATCACAAACGAAAGTGAAACCCTAAACAGAGTCACAGCAGAAAACGAAATTAGAACAGAGAAGAAGCAGCAAAACGAAACTATTTAAATAAAACCCTAAAACGAAAATAGTGTTGTCTACTTTGCATGGGCACAGTTCCCCAAATATATGGTGACTGCCCTCACAAACGAAAATGGGCTTTTTCCTAACAATTTTAGCCCAAAAAAAAACACTAAAATAAAATAAAACGAAAATAAGCTGCTGATGTGGAAAATGATGCTGATGTGGCACTCCAATCTTCAAGTCCAAAAATTAATTCCAAGCCCATTTAATTATTAATCTGCCTTGAAAAATCAAATTGGAATAATTAAACTTAAAATAATCCAAACTAATTAAAATCTGAATTATCGGTCCAATTAAGCCCTAAATGAGAATCAGTGCAAAATATAAACAATTAAGCACAAGTTGGGCATTAAAATGAGTACATAAAGATGAGTAAATAGTGGTAAATAGTGACTCATCGAAACCCCCCATACTTAGCCTTTTGCACTCCTGGGCAAAATCAAAAATAGAGCAAGGAACAATTCTAAAGACTTTTAAAGAAAGTGACACACCATAAAATATACAGTTATGCACAATCCTCAATGAAAACTGGGAAAAGCGACAAGAATTGACAATTTCCAACACACAGAGTCAGAGAAACTACACACTTATGAGATTTATCCAAGCATTCAAAACTTATCAAAACAATCAATCCGCTCAAAAGGTGAATTAAAAGCAACAGAACCTCACCAGATGCACTGTATCACACTGTATCTCTCAAGTGTTTAGGCAATTGTATACTCTTAAAACACTCATGAAAACAAGCAACAGATAGACTTGTAAAGCCTCTATAATCAACACCCAATAAACATGCACATAAGGATCAAAAGGTCTTTTCAGGGTTGTAATGTGGTCAAGGACATGGGAGAGGATAAAATATGGGATAAGTAGCTGCAAACCAGAGGGACTAGAGGAGCAATGGGGAATAAGTAAGAAGTAAGCAC
>PYAF01002314.1:0-11230 GCA_007407185.1 Glycine tomentella
GATGTATACGGATTCCTTGAGCCTCAATCCATTCACAACATCAAAGATAGGCGAGAAAAATGTCAAAACTACATCCAGGAATGGATGAAGGAATCAAAAAAGGAGGTGTACATTGGATCATACTTGAATAAGTAAGATTTGTTACTAATATTTATATTAAATGCAATATATTAGTATATTATGGATTTACAAGTTTTTTCGAGTTGACCATTAACATGCCGTTTTATGCAGCTCCCATTGGCAGCTGGTTCTTTTGTGTCCTACAACCAATGATGTTGTATGATTTTGTTCATTGCGTAAAAAGCCTAATGTACACATCAAAGCTGCAGTTAATAAGTTACGTGTCGTGAACTTATATGACGCATATACAATATGATACCGTTAACCAAAAACTTACTAGCACACAATGTTTTTTCAAATGCAGTGCAATGAAGACCTTTAACAGTACTTCTGGTTGCCAATCTATTCAAGCCCCAACAAACTGGATTGAAGTAAAGGTACACCCATATAGCTGTAGTGAAAAACTAATCGATTGTTGTTCAGAGTGATTTCCAATTTTTAACATTATCGTGTATAACCCACTACCATTCTAGAGTAATGTCCAAAGTGGAGGCTATGAGTGTGGCTACTATGTAATGAATTGGATGCGGAACATAATAGGCGGGGGATTGAAGAATGATTGGAACATGGTATGTTAATAATTGTTTCAATTCTATGTTTATTTTTAAGTGTCATGATGGATGCTTGTGATGAACATCACTAACGGATTTGCATCAAAATTGTCTAGTTTTTTGGTGATAGATCAGCGTTAGACTTGGATACAATGACATCAATTCGGAAGAAATGGGCAGCATATTTGTTACAAGTTTGGGCGTCATGAATCACTTTTCCATTATTTGTTTATTTTGAAATGTTTAATTGCCTTTATTAGACTACATGTATCAAAACTATGTATGGATGTTGCTTTTCAGTGATAATTATCTAATTATCCGTCGCTTAAATCAAGTGGCTTACTTTCCGTAATTGACTACATGTTTAATTGCCTATTTTTCATCTTGTATCTAATTATCCCCCATTACAAGAGGAGAGACCATTGATGATTAAAATTCCTGCCTTTTTAGATTACATACCTCATTTTGTGAATATTATATTTGCTTTGCTTGTTTACTTTTACTCATTCCTCTTCTCGATATATCTAACAACAACAATATAAATATATATATAATCGAGAGATGCATCGCTGGTAACCTAAACAACCTCCATGGCGAAGGTAACCTCTCTCTCTCTTTGTTTACAACTTTGTTTTCTTCACAATGTCATACTGCATGTATGCCATATTTTATGTTTTAATTTTCTTCCTCAGAAGAGTTCCTCACTTTGCTACTCTGATTTTATGCATTTTCCGTGTTTGTGTTCCCAGCCATATCCACACACGGATGAAGTATATGCTCAGATGGCACTTCAGCCGGTGCCTTATGTAAGTTAACTATTTTAAACTTCACTGCACACACACATTCAAGTTAAACGTGCTGTATATTGACGAATTACTCCTTCGCTTCTAGTTGCGGGGTATACTCCATTCAGCAATAAAAGAAAACACGTCCTGTTTGCAATAAGCATATCATCTGGTGAGGCTCTCATTATATTTTTTGAACGGTTTCATAATCTTTACAGTGTCATTGTTTATTACCAAGCAGCCAATGAGGCAATGGATGCTCAAGATTAGTGCATATGCTGACCGTCTTCTCGAGGATTGACATGCCCTTAACTGACCCGAAACTGTAAAAAAAAATGCAGAGAAATTGGATAATTTTTCTCCCACTGGAACAGGGAAGCCTCCTCTGTCTAAGGCAGTGTCTTGGGTATGTTTACACCAATAAATGCTTTTCTTTCTTCTTCTTACCTTGTTATCAATATATCATGACAATTACATACTAGGTTAGCATCATTTGGCATTGGCACAAATGTTAATCATGTATAAAAATGTTGAAATTAAAATTTTTCCATACATAAAACGTAAATACTGGTTTATGAATTCATATTTCCCTTGCAGACCAAGAGATTTAACTTTTAAGACATGATTGACAGATATTTCATAGTGATATGTTGGTTTGATTTCTTGTACTATTTTGTTTTTGTGGGTTGGGTGGCTGATCTCTGTTATTGCACTATGTGCTATTTGAATATGCTTGGGGTTCGGCCTTTTGGTTCATACTTGACCATTAAATATGTGGAGTAAGACCCATATAATTTCTTGATTCCCAATAAATTTTCTCAATCATTTCGGCCACTAGTAAAATGAGTTTCAAAGTGTATATTGTTAGCAGTTTTCTACTTAGATAATCTCTGTATATTTCTTAGCTTGTCTTTTGGTCCCATTTTAATACTCTTTTTATTTCTTGGGTTGTTCACTGTTTTAGGTGCAGACCGCAGATAGCTTATCTGGAAGAGCAGCTTCCCGTGAAATAAATACCATGCCACAGTGGGCTGGTAAGGAACTGAGGTTTTGAGGGGTATTAGATTTGTTAAGCACTAAGCATTGCTTTGGTTGCCAAGTTTAGTCGTCTTGATTCAGGACTTTTATGCATTACATACAGATGAAAAATTAAAGGCTTAAATATGTTTGATCCCTAATAGATTTTCGAATTTTGTTTTTAGTCCCTAATAATTTTATTTATTTTTTACTTTTTGGCTGATAATAAATTTTTTATTTTGTTTTTGGTTCCTCATGTGCTATCTAAATCACTTTATTTCACCTTTCAAAGCACTATCCAAACAAATTTAGGGACCTAAAACAAAATAAAAAAATTATTAGGGTCCAAAAACTTAAAAAAATTATTAGGCACCAAAAAAAATTGAAAATTTATCAGGACTGATAACATATTTAAGCCAAAATTAAATTATATTCGTATGCACGTGTCACATTTTCTTTATCCTGCCCAGGTACTATTTGAGATTTATGGACCCACATAATTCCAATGAATTGGTTGATAAGACAAAATAAAGGTACGGCTTCAGCTAATATTGTCTTTGTTTTTCATTAACCATCCATTTTCTGCTTGTTTCTTATATTTTGCTTTCAGTATTTGTAAATGATTTGATTTCCCAGCTTTAAAATTGTTTTTCTCCTGCAACTTATGTTGGTCCCTTTGTTAGTGTAAACATGCCAATCTTGCACCAAAGGTTGGGTATGATTATTTTTTTTATTTAAAAAATGAACTATAATTTACCCTTTTTAACATATTGTCAGTGTTGCTGCAATATCCATTTCAAATTAATTTGAGTTTTGTATCTCAGGTTCTCTTTGACATTGGTGTTGTATCCACCAAGGAGCCCTTCCAATGTGTAATAAACCAGGGGATTATTCTTGGAGAGGTAATTCAATTCTTTCTGCATGAAAATTAGGAGAAAAAATAACTAACTTTGACAACTTTCTAATTGCTTGAGTGGCATGTTTAATATATGGCTTGTAGAGATCAACATGGCAATCTGATATCTGCTGATTCAACTGACATGTTGAATGAACACAACCTAGAAATAATTCCTGCAGAAAAGGTTTCTCAATTAAGTTTCCACTTTTCACTACTCAATGCATTAGTTACTTACCAGAGATAAGGTTTTGGACCCAACCTTTCTTTTCTGTTGACAAGCATTTGTTCTCTTTTACCTTGAACATAGGTCATGAAATCCGGGGATTCTTTTGTCCTGAAAGAACATCCTGACATAGGTTTATTTGCCCGTGCACTCAAAATGAGTAAAAGTAGGGGAAATGTTGTTAATCCAGATGATGTTGTCTCTGAGTATGGTGCAGATTCTCTTCGATTGTATGAAATGTTCATGGGACCATTGAGGTAGGTTTTAACAGTCCTTGTAGACAATAACACATTAGCATTGTCACTGCGCTGTTCTTGGAAGGCATATTAAAGAATACCATCAATTAGAAGCTCTTCCAGCTGTGTATCAATATCAGATGCCCCCAGGTTAGTAACCACCTTCTCGATAGTACTCTCATCTTTAAGATCCTCAACAATTCTACCAACAATATCTGCAACACCAACTTTGTTTGCCATCTCTACAGTAGTCTCCACAAGTTGCTTATAGTTTCTTCTATGTAGAGCCATCCTCCTAACCCAGAAATTATTGAAAAACTCAGGTAGGATATCATTTCTAATATATTCAGCTTCCACACCCTCAGTGCTCACACACTGCTTCACCACTTTCATAACAATTTTCTTCATTTCTATAGCAGGTGATTGGAATTCACGAATCAGAATGAGCATGACTTCCTTAGTATAGTAACTGGCATACAGGGTTTCCATCAACCTAATCAGCATGTAGATGATCTAGTGATGCCATCAGATATTAATTTTAGAACTAAGATGTATGATGCCTGGTGGTTATTGGGTGCTTTCGGGTCCTCCAATCAATTGGAAGGCTAACTACAAATCCTGGCTGAGACCTAAGGAAGAACTTGAAGAAGAGCAAAGAAAGATTGAAGAGATTGCTAAGCAACTTTGCTGGGAGAAGAGGTCGAAGAAGGCTGAAATGGCCATTTGGCAAAAGGTTGTAGACTCTGAATCATGTCGAAGGAGACAAGATGATTCTAGTGTAGAATTTTGCCAGTCCTCAGATGCCGATGATGTCTGGTATGTATGCCCCCATATTAGTTATATAATTCTACATTTTAATGGTTTATTATTGATATTGCCTTTATTTGTTTCTACTAGTCATGAAAACAAACATACATGTACATTTTTGTATAATTGTATACATGAAAACTAAAGTGGTGGCATAAAGAGCTGATAGTATCTAGTTGATATTAACCTATTATTTACACATTTGTTACAAAATTTTGTTATTGTCTGTCTTAATTTTGAATATCATATAAATATGAGCAACGCTTAAGTTTGTTAAAAAATAATTGGTGTACTTAGTTGGAATGGCTTTGTTCTGTGGCTATAGGTATAAGAAAATGGAGGCCTGCATTACTCCCACTCCTAAAGTTACTGGCAGGAATCTTAAACCATTTCCAAGCAGGCTATATGCCATTCCTCCCAGAATTGCTAGTGGCTCAGTTCCTGGAGTTTCCTCTGAGACATACCAGGATGATAACAAAAAGTGGAAAAAACACGTAAATGCTTACAAGAAAACTAATAGACTGTTGGACTCGGGAAGGTATCGCAACATTATGGATATGAATGCTGGATTGGGTAGTTTTGCTGCAGCTATTCATTCTTCAAATCTATGGGTCATGAATGTTGTGCCTACTATAGCTGAGACGAATACGCTGGGTGTGATATATGAGCGAGGACTGATTGGCATCTATCATGATTGGTATGGTTGCATAACTTCTTGATCCTATTTTCTTCATGTCAGCCCTTAATCTAAAGTATTGAAGTTGTCTGCCAATTGATTAAATTGTGCTTTTCTGCTTTCAATTGTGACTGACCATAGTCTGTAAGCCCTTTATAGTCAGTTTGTCACCAATTTTTCCTTTCATCCTTTTTCATCCAGGTGTGAAGCCTTTTCAACATATCCAAGGACATATGACCTCATTCATGCCCATGGAGTCTTTAGTCTGTACAAGGACAAGTAAGTTTTTCTTTGTCACTATTCAACAATTTGTCTTCTTAACTTAAAATTGAAACTGAAGTTACTTCTTAATCCTTATTTATGACCTGTGTGATTATAGTTTAGATGATATGACCTCAAAAATTGGTAATAGGCTTAAACAACTTCACTTAGTGTTGCAATGGAGAAGTAACCTTGTGTTAACTATATGGTTTAAAACACTTTGACCTGTGCTTGATTATGTCTATTTCGGGCTCTAAATCCTATCATTGTAGAAATACTGATTCTTGCAAGTAACCAGCATGTGAAACTAGATTATATATTGTGATTACAAGGTTTCTAAGTTCTGCACAACTTGTTTGATATTTTATGGTGCAGTGGGGAATCAGGTGGTGATAACATCATTCAGAAGTCAATTTGATACCTGAAACATGGGTTATTGGATGTCTTAAATAGGCCTCATAAAGAGCTAATGTTAACAACATGGTATGATACGTTGTTAGATAACCATGTTCCTTAGATATGCTGTCAAGGGGTTCAAGTCTTGGATCTGTATATACTATATAGAATAACATTTATTGAGAAAGATCAACCCCTTAAATAAATCTTAGTACCTTGAAGGATTAATATTTGACTCTCAAGCTTGCAGATTCCTCATGTTCACCTAAAAATATCACAAGCTAATGTTGACTAGATCCTGTAATTGGAGATTATAATTTATAACATATTTGCATTTAAGTCGATTAGGATATCTATTAAATGTGGTTGGAACAGGGCACCTCCAACCTCTATTCATCTGAGCATGACCAATTTGCGTCGCTCATTCCATTAGTTTGGGACAATATTTTTTCAATATAGCTATTTGATCTATACGATGGTTTTCATATTCATTTTAATCTACAATTTATTGCATTATTTTTCTAATATGTGTTTTTCTAACTTACCTGGTTTCATGCTTTTTTTAATCAGGAAATCATAGATGATGATGATGAAAAGTTGAACGGACTGAAAAATGAGATGGGTGAAGGAGTCTACAAAGCTGGTATATAACCTCTGAATTATGGAATTATGAAGAGGGAAAGACAGCCACCTTGCAAGAAGGAGTAAAATTGTTATTGATGCAATGGAAACTAACTAAAAAAAAAGGGGGACAATGTGAAGGCCGGTATGTGTGTAATTTAAAATAAGGTGCTACAATTTTCTTTGTTTGGATAAATGACATCATTATGTTGTATGTTAAGTAAGAAATATATCTATTTTAATGGAAAAAATAGAGTTTTTTTATTTTAGACCAATTAAATGAGTCTGCTTATTTTGCATTCATTAATAATGTGTATTGTACTCCATTTTAATGGAATAAATTTGACATTTTTGTTGCAATTCTGTTGTTGTTTGTTGAGCCTCAAAATGGAAAATTCGTCCGCCATTAGTTAAAAGAATAAGAAAGGAAAAATCACGAGTCTGAAAAAAAAAAAAAAAAAAAAGCTTATTCAAAGTCGGTTCAATGTAGGGAACCGTAGTGGAATAGCTTAATCGAAGACGGTTCTACGGAGAGGACCGTAGTTGATATCATTAAATCAAAGTCGGTTCTATTATATAACCGTAGTCGAAATAGATTAATCAAAGTCGGTTGATCATACAGACCGTAGTGGATATGTGCTAATTCAAAGTCAGTTCTTACGAGAGAACCGTAGTGGATATGGCTTAATCAAAGTCAGTTCTTACGTGTGAACCGTAGTGGATTTGGATTAATCAAAGTCGGTTGTTATACAGAACCGTAGTCGATTGGATTAATCAAAGACGGTTGTAACTATAGAACCGTAGTCGATTTGGATTAATCAAAGACGGTTTCAGGACCGTATTTGAAATTTCTGCATCAACGATGTCTATATCGACGTCAGTCCTAGGACCGTCGTTATTATGCCCCTACAACCGTAGTTGATTTAGTCGCATGTAGTAGTGTTATCTTCGGGCGGTTACGATAACAGATTTACTGGAGATTTAAACATTTGAATTATTTGGACAAAAGATAATATATATTTATCTTTTATCCGTAACAAAAATAAAAACTAAAAAATAAAAACTTGAAAGTTGCTATTTTTGTTTTAATTTTAACATTCAAATATGATCTTCTAAATTTATAATTATAGTTATAATTTCTTACGATAAAAAAGAGTTATCATTTGATATGTGAGTGTGAGTTGTTTGTGTACATGTTTGTTTATGTCCAACATGATAAATTGATACTAGAAGTAAAACCTTTACACTTATATCTATATCACTTTCTGATATATAATATTAACAAATATTTTTATCAACTTAAATATAAAATGAAAATTGTCATGTATGAAACGACTTAAATATAAATAAATTTAACTATTTTAATTTATGAATAATAAAGTTCTTAAAACTCAAATCTCAAAGAACCTTTCTTTAAATGTTGCAATGAGAAATTTTTGAATGTGACTGTTGTATTGAATGCATATGCAGGTGACATTATTATTTGTCAAACATAACGTAGAGGCACTCATTGGCATACCGTGTCATAGTAGTTTTCAACACGATGCCTTGTGTGTATTGGAAATCTTTGGAATTATAAAAATTCAAGTTTGAGATTTTTTTTTTTTGTTTCATATGCATGCATATATTGCTAACACATAACTGAATAAGAAAATGTTGCATTTTCCCGCGTTCCAAAAACTATTTTCCACACGACAACAAACGGGACTTGTTATAGTTCGCTATTCTAGCATAGTGGGCAATAAACGGGACTTGAAGTAAGTTTTGTAAAATACTATATTCTAGTTTTTAATTTTTTATATTTTATTTTATTTTATTTTTATCCTTAAAATATTATACAATTTTCTTATTACATTATAAATATATTATTTATGTTATTTTATATTTTTTAATTATTTCAACAATTAATTTTATTGAACACATAATTTAAAAAGTTAGTTTAAAACTTTCAACTATCCATTAGTTTTTTCAGCTTTCAACTAATTTTTTAATTTTTTTAATTTTTAGTTAATTTTGTCAAACATAATTAAAATTAAAAAACTAAAGATTAAAAGTTCATTTGTACTTTTCTTTTAATTTTAACATTCAAATATAAAGTCTATAGTTATAGTTATCCTTTCTCAAGATAAAAAGGAGTTATCATTTTATGAGTGTGAGTGAGTGAGTCGTTTGTGTGCTTGTGTGTGTTGAACATGATAAATTGACACTAGTAGTCAAACTTCTACACTGATATCTATACCTTTTTCTAGCATACAATTTTAACAAATATTTTTCTCAAAATATATAAAAAAAATTTGGCATTAATGATAGACTTAAATATAAGTAAATTTATCTAATTTTAGCCTATTTAATAATACAATTCTTAAAACATCTTCATATAATAGCGATTTGATTTTTAATTACTCTTTTTTATTTGTGATATTATATTTTAATCAAAATTAATAAAATTAAATGATATTAAATAAATTTTATTAATTAGTGTAAAATTAGTATAGAGTGAGTATAACCATTGAATCATTTAATATTTCTTTTCTCGTCAACTATATCAAATTTCACATAATTTGGACATTCATTGGTATTTTATTTAACAACAAAAATTTATTTATATTTCAAATAATATAATTTTTATTTACACAATTATTTAAACTAAATATAAATTATAAAAAATTTCAATTCAACGATTAAATTTGTTAGTTCATGTTGTAGCTAGAAGAGGTCTTTTTTTACCAATTCTAAAAAATATATAAAATGGTACAAATGCAAGAAATTGACACAGTATCTATTGATTCTATCTATCAATAGATAATATCCATCTATATATTTCGTGAGAATATTTCTTATTAATTTTAAGTATTAATCACATTGTAGTCAATATTCACATAACCCCTTAAAACATCATGTGTATTCATTCTTTGATCATGATGCTTTAGATTTGATATGACACTTTAAAATGCATGACCAACTGGGGTTGTTTAGTTTAGGGTGAGAAGGAAGAAATAGGAGAAAAAAATTGTATTTTTTTGAGATATTTATATCTTTATACTATATTTTAATTCAAAAAATATATATTCTATTTTTATTTTCTAAATCAAACTCATCCTAAGTATGAACTAGCCTTGATTTAACAGAATATTCTTATGAATCCCCTGATCGACGTCTCCTTTCTTAAACTAAACTGTTACAACAAAAAAACCAAACTCATGATAAGTTGATAACTTGACATCTATAACAATTAAAAGAGTCAGTATGAGTATGTACTAGTTGGTGTTCTGCATACGTTTCTTTTAGACGTTTTATGAGTCCTGTTTTGTAATTTTTCCCTTACGGCTAATTTGAAGTTAGTCTTGTCACTTTGCTAATTTGAATTTTAAAAAATTAATTCATTTTTATACCAAAAATACATTCGTTTAAGTAGAACTGAATTTAGATTTCTTTAAAAAAAGTCTCAGTTTGAATTTTATGGATAACAAAAAATAATTGAAAAAAAAATCACCCAAAAATAAATATGATCGGATAAGTTTTACAACAAAAAATAATCAATAGTAAATCAGTATATTTTTTAACCTATGACATATAACAAAAAAAATCTCTTGTTTTTATATTTGGGGTTTTGATGCAGGCCCTTTTCAAGTAAGGGAGAACTGCACAGAAATTAGAAAGAGAGAAGAAAATAGGAACCTACACTGAATTCATTCTTTTTCTTACAGCACCAGTACAAATCATATATATAACCGTATACCCACTAAGAACATATATAATGCAATAACAAAAATGCACTAACAGAATGCCTAACAATTGTCAAATGCTTTATAGAATCTACTGGCTTATTTACTTGGACCTAGGCCTAATATCTAAAGGAGAACATATAGAAATATTGGGCTAGATTGACTCATATCAGTCTCTTAGACCACTGTTGTGCAGACCCAACAATGGTTGTATCAGGTTTCCTTGACCGGTAAATTGTTTCGAGTACATTGACCAAACACGGGTATTCACGAATTTCTCTCAACTACAAAAAAATAAAAATCTAAAACACTTAGTTTATGGTTCAACGTGACTTTCATATATATATATATATATATATATATATATATATATATATATATATATATATATATATATATCATTTTATTTTAATTCTCTAATTTTCTGTTTTATTATTTTAATTTCTTCTTGTAAATCTTGTTAGGATAAACGTTTAAATAAATATTGTTACGTAGTTTGAATTTTAAAAGGAGTAATATGTGAAAGATATGGGTAGAAAAGATATGAGAAAAGATAAGATATGGAGAGAGATATTATAGAAAGATATTAGGAAAGATATTATTTAGATTTAAAATTTGAATTGTTTAGGTTATTTCAAATGCTTATAAATAGCATATTATGTAAAGGGATCAGTGTGGCTTTGGCAGACTATTATCAATACAAAGAGAGTTTTCACCCCCAGTAAATTTGTGTGTGTTTGTGTTTGTGTGAGTGCACCAGTGTGTGTGAGAGAGAGGACCTGTGAGATATCAAATTAGTGATATCAAATTGGTATCAGAGCTTGAGAGAATGGAGAGTGGTCCAAATAGTAGTCTGCCATTACCCCGCCTTACAAAGGCTAACTATGAGAACTGGAGTATCCAGATGAAAGCTC